>PVKH010006843.1:0-20691 GCA_004027955.1 Chaetophractus vellerosus | reverse complement strand
CTCAGAGATGAAATTGCCAAATCCTACCTAGGATAAAATCCTAAATAATTACCAAAAACCTACCTCTACCTCTCCTTGTGGTCTTAAATCTGACTGGTATTTTTTAGGCACTGGACGGTGGGTCTTCAAACTTTCTTGAATTATAGACTCAGCTGCTACCATAGGCTTCTCATCACACTCTTCTAAGCATTACTCCCAATATCTTGGGTTTCTGATACCTCCTAGAAGATGCTATTCAGCATTTCAATTCTCTGTTGATCTACCAAGGTGCTTTTCAGACGTCAGCACCAACAGGGATCCTTCCTTTTCACCTCAGAGCAAAAGACTCTCCATTCTCTAAATTTTATTTTGATCCTCATTCTTTTGTAGAATCTTATATCATATGCAGCATGCAATCGTTTATATACATGTAAGCCTTGCCTTAATAATAAAGGTAAAGTTTGTTTAAATTTGTATTCACAATATCCCGGCACAATGCCATGCACTTAATGTCTAGTAAATGTTTGCTGAATCAGGGGAGCAAGGCGGGTGGGGAGAGGGAGGAAGGAGGGGAGGAGGGAGGGAGGGAACAAAGCATTACCCACACTACTAAATTTTAGTGTTTAGAGACTAGGTATTTTCCCACAGTGCCCAGTACTCAATAAATAGTTTTTAAACTTTTTATTGTAATAATGATTTTACAAAATTTCACATTTTAACCACTTTCAAGTATACATTTTATCCATATTAATTATATTCATAATATTGTGCTATTATCACTCACATTGATTACCCCTTTCTCATCACTTCAAACAGAAACTATTCACTGATTAAGCTATAAATCTCTTTTCCTCAATACATATAACCTAATTTTTAAAAGGGCAATATTATAGACATTTCTCAATATATTAATAGCAGATAAAACTTCTATCCAACCTAAAAAATATAAGAAATAGTTTGTGTTTAGTAAATATATTTTATAATAATATTTCCAAGAAAAATCTGAATTCCTGTATGCATTCCATTCTATCACTTAAGTTTTTTCTAATGCAATAATACTTTTTTCACATGTAAGATAGAAATTATTATCCTGTTTAAAGGATTTTCTTTATATTTCTTAAAATTGGAATTAAAAATATCAGAAAGTTAATTTTTGCTTTCATAAAAGAAAAATAGTATCATAAAAAATCATTGAGTATTATATTCCCTTTTCTAATTAAGAAGAGCAATTTAGAGCTATTATCTGATGTTTCTGAGAACAAAGTTGAAATTTTTGTAGAATGAAACTACAAAATTCAATGCATGAGCTGCTGTTCTTTCCACACTGTTACACTAGACATGCCTGTTAGTCTCTGGAAAGCTTGTCACTCTTATGACTATTTAGAAACACTTTGTTTGAGGTCAAAGAAAGAGGCTGCATTTTGATGATTTGTTTTGCCTCCTGTGGCTTCCTCCTTACTCTTGAAATATATTCTTTCCAACGATGCCATCATCAAAAGGGACATTTTCATGATGACAATAAGAATAAAATATCTGATGAAATAGTCATTGGATTCATCATATTTAGGAAGACAATAAGTATAACTTTGACATTAATTGCAGCCCACTGGTGGATTTTTACCCCTGCCCTTGCCTGAGAACCTAAATCAAGGCTTCAATTTCTTTTGCATTAACTCTGCTCAAATATAATGATTACCATTTAACTTGGTGGTTACATAATCCTAGTGAAATTTTAATGTGGACATCTTGCATTAACTTTCTTTCCTTGAACAACAACAAAAAAGGAAAAGGTAGCCCCTAAATAAATGGAACTCAATTTCACGGCACATTATCTCTCTCAATTCTTTCCTCACAGCTTTCATTTTCATTAAAATCACAGACAACCATAAATTAATAATTACTTCAGGTTGACTAAATGCAGGCCATACTATTTAACTCTCGTTTTCCTACAGTGGCCCTTCTTGTTCATGCTGGAAAAATGTTAATTTAGATAATGTGGCTTGCCCCTTGTCTTATAATTCTGTTTTGCAGTTTCACTGATCTATAATGGTCTGTTCTTATTAGATAGTATTAACTTTATCTTTTGTTCAATCAAGCTTTACACGTTACTTGGAAGATAACTATTATGAATTCTCAGTTGGAATGTGTTCTTATCTATATTTCTATTATATTTCAGCTCTTCTCAAAATGTTTTCTGTGTTTACTAACTTATTTGTGATTCCATGCATTCATGAATCATTGCCCATTAGCTTATAGTGTGTGTTAGAGAGGCGTAAATAGAGAATCAGGATATACATACAAAATTCAAATTGCTTATACTTATGAGACTTTCAAATAGGCTTCATTATTCCACATTTCAAAAGATTTAGGCAATATTTGCTTGAATCACTTTTAGAAAGTAGTAACTAAAAATTCAATCCAACTGCTTCTAATGTTCCCTGATGTTTGAAAACTCTGATTAGCCTCAAAACAAAGTTATTGTATTGTTTACTTAAAATCCTACTTCCTTAGACACCTTCTTAAGATATGCTTCTATTTTTATAGAGATTCCAGAGGGAAAGCAGTTACACAATCATAAATTAGTACACTGAGAACAATAAAATACAGGATCTGCTGGCTCAAGCAGAAGTTAACAGTTTAGTCTCTGGCAATATTATTTTTGAGAATGCTTTCACTTTTTTAGGTTTGGTAAAGCCAGTGGTTGATTCTATTTGAACTAAACAGAATCCCTTAGTTCTTCAGAATGCATGCTACAGTGAATGATAGTTTCATGAAAGGTAAAATAAGTTTAACAAGTTTATCAAGTTTAATTTAGGATATAGCAAAATAAAAACAACTATTTGCTTAAAAGGATACCCATATTTCATTTTTATTTCAAGCTTATGGAAAATTAAGTAATTTAGTTGTATGGTAGAGAAATCTTACCTTTACCCCAAATTACAAATCACTTAAATCATCTAAACGCTTCAATGCTCTCCAAGAGATCCTTTAATAAACATTCCCACCTTCTGTGCTGTGGGGCAAACATTCCTCATTACAAAATGTCTTCTTTCTTTTGGATTACTATAAATCAAATCTTTGTTCCTATCTTTCATATTGTGTGTAAACCACATACTGCATGACTGGAAGATATGATTGACCTCCTTCTCCAAGTTATGGTAACTTTAAAAATAAATAATTCCTTGGATTGGCTTTCTTCAGTGTTTAATTCATATATGTAATTGCCTCCAAATTCTCTAACTGATACTGATGTTATTATCAAGTTATGAGAAACATGGCATTTTTATTAGTTGATTCTCCAATCACTGTTTTCCTTATCTAATAGTAAGTTGCAAAGACCATGTTGACTAGTGATTATATCCTGAAAATTTCCATGTGCATTGAAGGCACAGTTGCCCTCAACCCCACAATCTGAAAAGTCCCAGAGGAAGCATTTGAAATGAACTCTAACAATACAATAGTTTGGAATTGATCTGGGAATCTCATTTCCCTCCTTGTACTAAAGCTCAACACTCCTTGCTATAAATATTATGATACTATTTTGCACGTATCAACATCACTCAGTACTTTACTAAAACGTAACTTGCTTAATAATACAAATTAATTTTACAGGCATGTATTTTAACCCTTATATTCTGAAATTCATTTTAATAGAGCAATGGAGTAACCTAAATTTATTGTGGTAGTAAACTTTAAATTCCTTTATGTGTTTCAATGTCAAAGGAAAAATAAAATGAGTTAAAATTATTAGCCTTTCATCACTAAAAGTGACTAGTTAAAGAAAAAGTTGCATTGGAATATTTACAGATATTTTTTCACTTTCTTTTTTATTCTCAGGCTAAAGACATTTAAATTTCTTTGTAAATTTTGAATAAGCCACACTCCCCAAATGAAATTACCACACTCACATATCATTCCTTTTCTGAGTTTGTTTTACAATCCTATATATATACATATAAATATATCACATTATATTCTATTCATGTCGAACTTTAACAGCAGCAAGACATGTATCTTGTTTAAAGGGTTCGTTTATTAATTGCTTATGTGAATAAATGGACTTTGTTGCCTGGCAGACTTTATATTTCAAATTCATCGTGTAGTATTTTTCATTGTTTTGGCAAGTTACTTATATTCTCAACTACTTTAGCAAAATAAAATATACATGCTTATAGAATTATTTTGAAGATAAAATGAGAAAAAATGTTTTAAACTATTTGGCAGAGTAAGACCTCAAAATAACACTTGCCATTCTCTTTATTTTAATTTTCAAATCTAACTACTAAATAGAATTTCGTTGCTCACCAACATGAAATAACAATGAAAAATCCAAAAGAAAAATGAATAACTAAATTACTCTTTACAAATTATTTAGAAAATGTCTTTCATTTTGTTATAATAGAGAGGATATTCTTTTAAAATTATCCTAAGGGAGAAAATATTATATGCTATGATGTAAAGTTGTAAGATATATGACCTAATATCTGTCAAGTTGCAATTAATGTTAATAAATTCCAACAGTTATCTTAATGTTTATGAAGAAGAATTACAAGGATTACAAAACAGGGTGCAGTTTGGGAAAAAGTTAGATTCCCTGAGACCAAAGAGTGAGAAGCAAATAGTTTGTTCTTCAAGTAATTGAGATCAACCCTCCTGCGAAGGTAACTGGAACCCTGATACCTCTGACTGAGCACTCTAACTTGGAAGTCATAATGAAGAACCTATAGCCAAAGGTGTAATTCCACTGAAGTCAATTGCTTGGAAGAGAATATAGAAACCTAGACCCGGAGAATGGGGCAAACATAAAATACAGGATGAAAGATTTCTTTTCAGGGCACTCTTAACAATCTATTGAGATTTGTTTTGGGGGAAGGCGGCTCTCAGTCTTCCTTTCAGCCCAAAATCCTGTAGGGAGAAAAACGTATTTTAAAGAATAGCAAATCCATAGTGGCACTGAAAACTCATTTTGCACATTATCAGTTGTTTATAAATTAGAGGAATTCTTGAAGGCTAGAAAATATATGGGTTCAAATCTAGAGAGAAACAAAACAGACAGATAACTGAACTCTAAACACATGTAGTGTGAAATAGGACCAAGGTAGAGCCATTGAGGAAGGATCATGGTGAAAACAAATTGGAAGCACACTGGGGCTTTTGGGGAATGATAAATTGGAAAGATGTATTTGGAGCCACTAGATGGGTCAGAAGCTCCGTCTTCCACTGATTATCCTTAGCATCACTAGCATTAATATTTACAGTCAAAGGTAGGACCACACCCAAATAACACTAATCTCCAGAAAAGATAATCCACACAAACACAGTAGAGACTACAGATCCATATCCCCACTCCTATCTCTCAATTAACTGAGAGAGAATATAGTGAACAGAAAGATTAACCACAAAGAGAGGGAAAGAATCTCAACTCCAAAGATTAGCATGCAACTGAGAATCACCAAAAATTTTGGAAAATCAACCAAGAACAATCATTGTTAACAATTTGAACACTTATTATGTGACAGGCACTATGCTATGTGCTTTACAGGTATTACATTATTTAATATCAGTAGGTCCACTTTTTTTACACATGAAAAAAATACAAGCTCAAAAAAGCTAAATAATAACCCTAACAGCATACAGCTAAGAATTGAAAGAACTGGTGTTTGATCCCAAACAATCTGACTCTAGAGTGTGCGCTCTTAGCAGCCATGTTTGATGGAGTCTCAAAATTCTGGATCTCCTCAGACTGCTTGCAAAAGACAAAGGGAGGGAGACCAATTGCTCTAACATCTATTTCATAAAATTTCCAAAGTGAATTAGAAGATAGAATGAAAATAATCAAGGAAATAATAGAAGAAAATTATTGATAGCTGAAAGTATACGTTTTTAGATTGAAGGAAGCATCAAATGCTGACCAGTATTAATGGAAAAGTAATACAAGATAAAGCATTACATTTCAGCATCACAAAATTAAGGAGAACAGACTGAAAGCTTGCAGAGAGAAAAGGGCTGTTTTTTGTTTTGTTTTATTTTATTTTAATCTAGTTTCCTGAGAAATGTGTAACAAATTTCGGCAAGACCATCATTTTAAATGTAAACTTCATTAATTATTTAAGCTGTCATTTATATGTGAAAATAATAAAAGCAACAACATGAAGTTATTTCATATGATAAAAATACTCAAATATAATATTCAGGCTAATTCTCTGTTTAAAAAATTCTCCAGATGAGCTTAAGAGGAGTTGGTGTTTGAGGCAGTATATGGGAGGATGATCTGGGGAGAGGGTAAGAAGCAAGGTTCTTATCTTATTCAGAAGAAAGATATAGATACTGATTCTTCCTACATGGATCAAAAAAATAATTGTAAACATGTATGTTAAATAATTGAAACTAATGACTAGGAGTTAGAAATAGGACACTGGAAGAAAAAATAAACGGAAGAAAGAAAGTGATCAAAATGCAAAGACATAAAAAAAATATAAATAATTTCTTAGTACAGCATGATTATAGACACAAACTTAGGAGTAATCCTAACAAATGAGATTGGGATAGTGCCTTTAATAAAAAGCAGAGATTCCCTAATATTGTTAAAAAGAAACTATGATATCCTACACATAAGAAATAAAGTTAAAACAAAATTACACACAATATCTTAACATTTTAATATAAACAATTAGAAAAACCTATTTCAGGAAATGTATATAAACAGAAAGCAGTTGGAGCACTAGTGATAACAGGAAAAATAGGATTCAAGTCAAAATTGGATGGGTGGGGGCTTTTTCATATAGCTAAAATTTACAATCCACCAATACATATTTTGAAATATAAAAGGAAAAGAATAAAGGGACAACCAACAACAACAGAACATATATAGTGAGAGATATTACATATTTCCTTCCACAATTGACTTATCAGGCAACCAACAATTAAGGTAAAACTAAACAGAGAAATTAAGATATCAATAACACTATTAACTGTCTTGAGCTAATAGATCCACTGAAAATTGTGAATGTGTCAAAAAAAAAAGAATGCATTCATTGAAAACACATGAAATTGTCACAAAAGTTGACATTTGGGTACAAAAAAACTCAACAAATTCTTTTAAAAAGCATATGATGGAGGCAGATTTGGCTCAAGCAGTTGAGCATTGAGCACCTGCATCCCACATGGGTGGTCCTGGGTTTGGACCCTGGTGCCTCCTAAAAACAAATAAACAAACAAACAAAAAACAGCAAGCAAACAAACAAATAAAAACAACTCAGGGGAGCCAATGTGGCTCAGTGGTTGAGCTCTGGTTTCCCACATACAAGGTCCCAGATTCTATCCCCAGCTCCAGAACCTCAAAAAAAAAAAGAAAAGTACATGTTATAAGATATACGTTTTGATGACAATTTAAGAATATTAGGCAATAGTAAAAAAGGAAAACTCTGTCTCCCTACTCCCCAATCCACCTATATAAGCCATGTTGTTTTGTTTAAGCACTCATTAAATAATTCTTGAGCTAATTAAGAATTCAAAACTGAAATTACTGAATATTTTTAAATGTACAATGAGAGTACTACCTATTAGAACCTGTATGATGTAGCCTTATGATGAGTTAAGATATAAATTCATTAATTTGAAATTAAGATGGGCTAAAAATCAAGGAATCAGCCTATACCTCCAAAACTTAGAATAATAATAAGAAACAAAATTATATTTAAAAATAAAGATAAAAACAGAATATAACATAGAAAATAAAGAGATTTCATAAATATAACCAAAAGTGGCTCTTTAAAAACAACAAATAAAATAGACAAGCTTCCACAAACCTTATTAAAGCAGAATTATAAAAAGAAAAAATATATAGTATTAAAATTCAAAAGGGTGTATAACAGAGAACATTGAAATTTTCAGACAGTACATTTTCATGCCAAAAATATCAGAATGTCTAAATAAAAATTGCTAAATAAGAATTCAAACAGAACTCATCAGGAATGAAAAATTAATCCAATGAACTGTCATAGGTAGATGAATAAGTGAGCACTCCTTTGAGCAAATATTCTTTAAATATTTATTCAAATTATGTTAAAAAGTATCAAGGGAAATGAATGATAACTGAATACTTACCACAAACCAGGCACTATTCTAAGCACTTTATATGGATAATCTAATTTAATCCTCACAAAAACCTTAGAAGGCAGGCAAAACCTGTCTACTATCACTTAGCCAGAGCAAGTGCCCATACCAAGGTTCAAATCTAAACTGTCAGGTTCCATGCTATTCTGCTTCCATTAAAAATTATATGCCATGCCAGAGAGCCTGTGCCACGGAGAGCTGGCACAGCAAGATGGCGCAACAAAGGGAGACACAGAGGAGAGAGTGAGAGACACAGCAAACCAGGGAGCTGAGGTGACTCAAGCAATTGAGTGCCTCTCTCCCACACCGGAAGGTCCCAGGATTGGTTCCTGGTCCCTTCTAAAGAGAAAGACAAGAAGAAAAAGCAAGCAGACGTGGAAAGAACACACAACGAATGGACACAGAGAGCAGACAGCGAGTACAAAAACAAGGGTGGAGAATAAAATTAAATTGCATGTCTGCTTCTTCAAGTGTTTAATTCATACATGGGCAGTACCACAGTCCTCTTCACTGAGTACCCACAAAAGTAAACTTCACTATCATTGAAACATAAGTTTAAAATTTACTGAATCCTCTGTGCATTATGGAAAGACAGGCTTATAATATATAGTTCATAGCATTTCCTTAGAGAAATCTCCAAGTGTTACTTTAGTAGTTCCTAAAGACTCTTTTCCTTTATAGCCTTTGACCTTCCTAGGAAACTCCTGGTATCCTCTTACTGAATCCCTAAACTTTTACCTGCAATATTTCTTTACGTGTAACAAAGGGCACTGTAGTTTTTTCAGCATTTATCTCAACACGCATATAGCCCAACCAAAGTATGACAGAGGCCATCATGCAGAGTATAAGGTTTGTTTTTTTTGTTTTTGTTTTGCTATCAGAAAAACAATTACTTCTTAGGAGAATCCACCCTTCTTTGAATATATTATGTATGTGACACAAGTAAATTAAATCTGAAGGATTTATTGCACTGATTAGGAGTGGAACAAATTTATACTATATCAGTTCTATAGGAGCTACTCTTGAAAAACTGAGTTGGGGCCGGCTAGATAGCTCAGTGGATAAGAGCACCGGTATACCACATGGGAGGCCCCAGGTTCAGTTCCCGGGGACCTCTCCGAGCGGGCAGACGGCCTTGAGAAAGGCAAGCCACTGTGGGCAGGTCAAAGCCGTGGCATGGCAAAGTCACCCATGAAACACGGAGCTGCTGCCTGTGAAGTGTGGAAGCCGGGCAGCCCGCAAAAACATAGAGCACTGCTGCCCACAAAACATGGAGCGGAGCCACCCATGAAAAACAGAATGGAGCCACCCACAAATGGAGCGAGCTGCCTCCGCGGAGGGCCGACTCGGCACGTTGCCGCAAAAGATGGGGGAGAGACAAGAAGCAGACATAGAAAAACACAGAAGAATGGACACATGGCAAGAGCAAGCAGAAAGGGGGGGGGGGAAATGTAAAAAAAAAAAAAAAAAAACTGAGTTAACTGTCACCATACCATTCTGTTGATGTTTTACCACCCAATAGACACTCCATCTGGCAACCTCTCCTGCTTGACTTATAAACCTTCTCTGATTCATGGTCCCTTTTCCTTACCAAGACGACAAAAGCAAATTAAAGACTTTAAAAAAGTCTAATATTACTCTTCAACTATATATATGTTTAAAATAAAAGATTTTCATTAAAGCAGCAATTTTTTACATAATCAAGAGACAGTATAACATAATATTTATTTATTTATTTATTTTTATTATTTTTATTTTTTTAATTTATTTTATTACATATCTCCCCTTCCCCCCCGTTGCGGCGACACGCCGAGACTTGGTCACTGCACAGGCGCGGCTTTCCCCCTTGTGGGCGGCTTCTGCTTCTATTCACGGCCGGCTCCTGCTTCAGTTCGCGGGTGGCTGGCTGCGCTCCACTCGTGGGCGACCTGCCCTGCCCGTGGCAGCATTGCCATGTCCGTGGCAGCTTTTTGCTCTGCCCACGGCGGCTCTGGCCCGCCCATGGTGGCTTGCCATTCTCAAGGCGGTCTGCCCGCTAGGAGTGGTCCCCAGGAACCAAACCCGGGGCCTCCCATGTGGTATGCCGGTGCCCTATCCACTGGGCTATCGAGCCGGCCCCTTAACATAATATTTAAAAGCACAAAATTAAGGTGCAAGTTGATGTTGTAAATCATGGTTACACCACACTTTGGCTGTGGGACCAAAGGGAAATTCCTTAGACTATCAGAGTTCCAGGTTATTCCTGTGTAAAGGGATAATGACAGCCCTACCTTTGAGGAATATTGTTGGGATTAAGTGATGTCATATATAATAATACATTTAAATATTTAAAAAGTTCTCTAGTAGTGTTTTTCTTTCTTGAATCCTTTATATATGTACTTATGTGAATGATAAACATCTACCCATTTTCTTTTTAGTTGATCTCTTTTTTCATTGAAATCTTAAATGTAGATGCTTTAAAAAATGTTTTCCTGCTTTCATCGAATTTTCTTCATGGGTGATTCCAGCTACATTGAAAGTTTCAATAATTCCTCTACAAATGCTTTCCACCATGAGGTGCCTAAACCCTGGCAAGATCTTCAGCCCGAACCTAAAAGAATCTCCAATGTCTAAATAAATAAGTCCACAAAGGTGCACCATCCTCATCTCAGACAGAACGCACCCCATACTAAAAACATCATCATATCAGAACCATTTGTCTTGTCTTCTTTTCTTCTCAAGGATATCTCTATTTTCTCAATTATAACAACCTAAACTTTATTTTTTAAGGCTGTCTTCCCCCTCTACCATATGAAGTACACTTGCAACTTTTAAAATCCTATAGATTCTATCTCTCCTAATATTCCTCACACTTGATGCTTCTTAAAGTCCTTTTGTCTGCATTCTTACAATAGTATTCATTCTAATTTTTCCCAGTCTTTCTTTTCCATTTTTTTTACTACATAATGCTATATAATTTATCTTGATTAAGCTCAGTTTCACTCTTTGCCTCAAGGAAATTCAGCAGATATCAATTGCTAATAAATGGCAAGGAGACGCCTCACTTTTCACTGTGAGCAGCCCATAATTCCAGCACTTGAAACTTAACCTGTAGTTCCTTGAACACATCCTTAGCTTTTCAATTCCTGTGTTCTAGCTTACTCTCCACCTTCTAAATATAATGACTTCTTGTCTCCTTACATAAAGAAATCCTACCTTATCAAGTGCCATCACTTCCAAGAACTACTTTCTCATCCAACAAGTTAGTTGCTTTCTTTTTTCTCAATTCTCATAGCATTTTGTTGGAAATTCTTATGGCAAGTAACCCAAAATATTTTTGGAGGGTACCTAGTGTTTCTCAGGCTTCAAATAGGAATTTGAATACTACATCTAGTTTTGGAAAGTTCTTAAACCTTTCGGAGTCTGCACCTTCATGTGTATTATGGAGAAAGCTTTACTTACCTCTTATGAAATAGCATAAAAATTGTAGCAAAGAAAACAATGCTCAATAAATATCAATTGCCTTACACAACCACTGGTGGTAAAATTATCTCTCAATATTGGTTTATACACTCCTACAAAAATTACAACTTCTGTGTAACACAAGGACTTTAATTTTGATATTCCTAAATATCTTTCATTTTTGTAGTCCCTGTGAAGGTCCTTATACAGGACCTAGTCGGCATTTAATTAAATTTTTTAAGTTAAATTTAATAAAATTTATTAAACTAAATACTTTTTAAAAATAATCACCATAAGACTTAATGTTATAAATTTAGATGATTTCTTAAACATCTGTCTGGTTTATTCACTAGAAGTTTATTTAACTTAATTAAATCTCTCATTTTGACTAGCATTAATGACATGAGAGGATAGGAATGTCTGACCTGTAAATTCTGAGGTTAACATTGTACATGAGAACTACTGTTCATGGAAAAGTGCCTGATTTTTCTTAAAAACAATTCCAGGAAATATATTGCTATATAGATTGGGTTTATCCATCCAGTATAATATTGAATGTCTGCTATGTCCATTGCTTTGTCCAAATTTAAATTATGAGTAATAGAGTCATACAAAGTTTACCAACAGGAACGAGTAATTGTTTAGACAATGTTCCCCTGCATTGTATCGAAATATTTCAAACATAATTAAGAAGTGGATATGGAATAAAGAAAGGTTTCTTGTGAAAGCATCCTTCAAAGGTTAAATGCACAAGAATTTTGAAATAAGATTTTAATTCTCTATTTTAAAACTTTTATGTAATATAAATTGCACCGTTCTATTTTTCTATTATTTAGTTTGTGTGGCGCTATGTACTTTGGTGCTATGAAGCATACTTTGCAAAGATATATTATGAGATTTCAAATGTTTGAAATAACTGGAAGAATGCCCATGTTAGGTAAATATTTTAGTAAAGAGCAAAACCTTTTAATGTGCCTTTATCAATGCTGATTCTTCTATGAAGTTATGAAGTTATTTTTAATTCTAGAAAAGAAGTTTTAGAAATCCAAATTAAAGAAATATATTTCCCATATCAAGGCAGTGTTGAAATGAGACTACGGAAGAACTTTAGACACAGGCACAATGCCATCAATTTATTAATTACAAATTGATATTAAAAGTTAGTGAAATCCTAGTAATTGTTTGCCTCTTTATCAAATTGTGGCTGCAAAGTGGACATAACACAAGTGAACTGTTTAATACATACAAAGTAAGTGAAAACTATGTTAGGTTTCCCCATACTTTTCTTCTCTGTTACTGAAATGTTTCAAAATCCATTCTCCTAAGTGAAGTTCAGAAAATAGACTTGACAAACTACATGCCAAAACATTAAAGGGCATCAGAGGAAACTAAATTGTAATATGGTGAAAAAAAATTAATGGTAAAGTGTTAAGAATTAATAAAATATTTCCAGTGATAACCCAGATGAAATAGATTATTATAGCACCTCATTCGCAGACATTGCAAAAAACACTCTGGAAAGAATACAAGAGCAGACTACATGAGGATTCTGGAAAGTAAATAATAGAAGGCAAATTAGGAAGGAAAGTTAAACTTGAAGAAGAAAAGGAAAGGTAGTGATTTTACTGTTTTTTGATCTTTCCTTTATCTCTTGGTTTTGAATCAAGTGTACACAGTAGAGATGGACTCTTAAAACTATGAGAAATACCCTGTTTATTGAGGCAAAAATCATAAAAAGTGACCCCTGAGAATGGACTGGGGGTGGGGAGTAGAAGATCATTTCCCCACCTATTTTGCTCCTGCTGTGACACGGCCTCAATCACAAAGCTATTCTGCTAACACAGGTAAGCTACCTAAAATTCCAAAAGAAAAATTATCCCTCTGTCCAGAGGAATTGAGATAAAAGGACAAAATGGTCTAAAGGGTGTGGGAGAGATAGCTGTCAATTTTTTCTCTCTTTTCTTTCTCAGCTTTGCTTCAAGATAATATTGCAGAAATGCATAACAGCTCAAATTCTAAAACTGTGAAAGGAGTCAGAGGACTAGGAAAAGAGGCTCCTGGGAACCAGAGAGTGACTGGAAAATCTGGGGAAGTGAGAGATACCAAATTTTGTATCTGAACTGCCACAACCCATCCCAGACTCACCCTCAATCTGTGCATTGACAAAAGAGTCAACAATAAGCATGAGAAAAGCTTTGAGAACTGAATGTAATATAAACCTAAGTCCCAAGCAAGTCCCTGAGTGCAATCAACAAGGAAACTCAAAGAGAAAGTAAACGATTTGAAACCCGAATGTTCATTGCACACAGAAGGCAAATCAAAACTTTTGATCTGAGCTTAATTTTGTCAATTACCTATTACAACAAAGAAGAAGAAAGAAAGCATACAATAATCTTCAGAGGATTTTAACAGGAATCTGAGTCTACAGCATAATATTCTAATCCAAAATTCAATCCAAAGTCATATGACATTGAAAGAATCAGGAAAATTTGGCTAAATAAAAGGGAAAAGATTACCAACAGTTACCAACCCCAATCTTGACCTATGGGGAAAAATCAAAAGGTCTAGTAATCATTACATCAGAGTTTTGTAAATAGAAGAGAAAGTTGCTGGTGCAGAATAAAAAGTATTTTAAGAAATAATTGCAACAAATATCCCAAATTTGGTGAAAGAAACCAATTTACAGACATGGGAACTCAGTAAAACCTGAAGAAGATAAACTCAAAGAAAATCAAGCCCAGACATATCATAATCACACTGCTGAAAACCAAAGATTAGAAAAAAATTGGAGGGAGCAAAAAAATGATGTAATATACATGCAGCAAAAAATGATTCAAATGAATGAGGATTTATCATTGGAAACCATGGAAATCAGAACACAATATTAAAAGATAAAAACGTCAAACCCAAAGCCAGCATAAATTTATTTCAAGAGTGAAACAAAAAAATATTAAATAAATAAATAAAACAAGAGTGGAAGCAAAATAAAGACATTCTTAAAGTAAGAAACCTAAGAGAATTTGTCACAACAGAACTGTTCTAAAAGAAATGTTAAAGGAAGTTTTTGGGTTTACACGAAATGAGACTTGAGGAAAATCTGCATTTTCAGTGATGAAGGGACAGGAACAGGAATGCTAAATTCTGATTAAATATAATAGTTACTTTTCTCTTTTAAGTTCTTTAAAATATGTACAAGTTTTGAAGGCAAAAATTATAGCATTAATGGAGTTTTCTATGTAGGTAGTTGTAATATATACAACTATAACATAAAGAAGAAAGGATGAAGGTAAATATAAAATATATATGCAAGCTGTCCACATTGAAAAATCCAATGTCTATGGAAGTAAATCATTGGATTTGTAGTTAAACACCTCCCAATAAAGGAAACTCTCGTCACAGGATGTTTCACTGGCAAATTCTACCAAATATTGAAGGAAGAAAAACATTAATTCAACACAATCTATTCTGAAGAAACAGAAGATTGTACACTTCTTGACTTAATTGGTTTTTTGGGGGGTTTTGTTTTTTGTTTTGTTCTGTTTTGTTTTGTTTTTGAGAAACAAGCAAGGGTGTCCACTGAAAGAAGAAGAAAAAGTAAAAGGAGGAGAATAAGAAGATTGAAAAAAAGAAGAAAATGAATACCTCTCTGATATATAAATTTGTGAAACTACCCTCTTATCTTAGAATGGACTATTCTCAATATTACTGTTCATTCTTTAAAAGAGTAGATAGTAGATTGTAAGTTGTTGAAGGCAAGCTTTCCAAACCAAATGAAAATAAATTACAGGATTTTTTTCATGCTGTTATATGAGTGAGAAAAAAATAGTGAATTTGTCATAAAGGAACACATAAGTTATTTTCTCCTACCAAAGGTCTTACTGAAATTTTAGAAAAAAAAATTTTTTCTAAAAAATTAATTTAAATTTATAACATAGTAAGTACTGTAATACTGACAGGTGATATTTATAGACTAAAATTGTGAACATTTACTGCAAGGTGTAAAAGAGGACAGGAAAGGATTGTCAAGTAAATTAAGAGCTGAGGAATTTGCATCCTCACACAGGCCAACATTGGATCTACCAAATGCAAAGTGATTTTTCCAATCCTGATCCTGTACTAACTCAAAAATCAAAGACAGGTTGTATGCATTCAAGAGGTCTTAGGTCATTTGTAATTAAGTGACACAATACAGTTTCATCAATTCTATCAAATCTAAAACCTTGTAATTAACAAATTCTCAGAAAAGAAAGAAAGTATGACTGTTTTCTTCTAAAATGCAAGTTCTAAAATGGAAAACTACAAGGTTGAACAGAGCGTGGAAGTTGAGAGATGCCTCAGATACCTTGTGGATACCATAAGGAATGAGCCAAGGGAGAAAGTTACTCTACCCTACTGCTCCTCCTGTCCCTTCCTGCACAATTCCCAGGACAAAGTTGAGTGATCAATAGTCCTCTGTAACCAGGTAAATGAGATTCTTAGCTGGGCTTCCAACTTCCATTTTGGCTATATGTGCCTCATAGCGTCTGAATATTAAATGAACTAATATATACCAGCATCTGGAATAATGTCTGGCACATAATAGAAACAATATAAATGTTGCCTAAATGTTTGAGGAAAATTTGCTGAATGCTAAAAAGTAACCTAAGATTGGGGAGTGGATGCCGCTCAAGCAATTGGGTGTCTACCTCCCACATGGGAAGTTCCATGTTCAGTTCCTGATGCCTCTTAAAGAAGAAGAGCAGACAGTCGAGGGAGCTATCTTGGGGGGAGAGCATAAAAAAAAGAAACTTAAGAATAATCAAATTTAACTAAAAGGGATTTCAATTGCTAAAGCCTACAGTAATGGAAGAAATTTAAAATTGATTCAAATACATATAATTAACATCCTCAAAGAATTCTAAGAGATTATAAATGTAAGAAAATAACTAATACCTTGTTTTCAAAAAGTAACTTAGATTCAAAATGAATCAACAATCTAAATATAAGAGTATAAGAGTTAAAACTATAAAACTCTCGGAAGAAAACATAGGGAAACAACTTCTAGTTCTTTCATTACAGAGTCAATTCTCAGACTCTACAACAAAATCACAAGAAACAAAAGAAAAGAAGAAAAAACAAATGAGAAATGGGTATCACAAGGGAACTACAGTAATTATTTTAAAACCAGAATGCACCCCAACATAAGTTAGCCAGAGATCCAGAAGCTCCTACTGACATCCCCACAGTTGTAGATAAAGGGGTATAGGAAGATCATTTATAGACACTACTAGCTCAACAGCTGAAACATCACATCCAAATCTCAATAACTCTAATGATCAATGGAAGGAGTAGCAGGAAGTAGACCTCTACTTCACTTACATCTTCATAGCTTCATAGCTATTCATCTAATAGGAGTGGGGTTGGGGGTTAACTTATATCTAGAAACCCAGTTGAAAGGGAGTCTGGGAAATGTACTTTTTTGCTTTTCAGCTTCTGAAATTCAGGAGGACACATAGAAGAAATTGGGAATGGATACTAAGTATTCTTGGCTTTCATTTTATAAAATGCTTTCTATCCTTAAGCTCACCTTCTCATGAATCCTCAATTATTTTCACCTCAAGAATATTTTCCCATGATATTCCCCCTGCCTGGAAAACTCTTCTCCCCCAATTTCAGCAGGGTTTGCTTCTTTTTCTCATTAAATTCTGTTGTAGAAGTTCAGCTGTCCCCCCTCCCCATGTCCATTCTTTCTTTAGTACTGGAGCCCCAAAATAAATTTTATGTGGTAAAAATGAAGACATGCTTTCTCAGTTTCACTTGCACCAGATGTGGCTATGTGACTATGTGGTGGCCAATGAGCTATAAATAGACATGATTTGTGTAACTTCCAGGCCATGCACTTAAAATGAAAAGGCATGTGTTTCCTTCTTCCTCTTCCCTTTCTCTCTGCGTGGAATGTGAACCTGTTAGAACTGGTGTTGAATGATTATTGACATGGCAATGTCCTAGGGGAAGAAAGATAAAAAAGATAGAAGTTAAATGTACCCCAACAGCATGGATACTTATCCAAAGACTTACATGATTGAGAAGAAATGGGGTTTAAGTTATTATTATTTAATTGCAACTTTGTTAGAGAAGACATATATGTACGTGTATCCTAACTAATACAGAGATTCCCTCTCCATGCTATCAAAAATAGCCTCTCCAGACACTTTCTATCACATAATTTTGTTTTATTGTCTTTGTAGCATTTATCACCAACTTAATACATTTTACATATTCACCTGTAGATTATTTCCTCTTGTAAAGATTTGAGTTTTCTCTAGCATGTATTTATGAATTATTTATTTATTTTTTTAAAAGATTTATTTATTTTATTACACATCTCCCCTTCCCCCCCGCTGCGGGGGCGCGCCGAGAGTGGTCACTGCGCAGGCGTGGCTTTCCCCACTTGTGGGCGGCTTCTGCGTCCGTTCACGGCCGGCTTTCAGTTCGCGGGTGGCTGGCTGCGCTCCATTCGCGGGCGACCTGCCCTGCCCGTGGCGGCTTTTTGCCCTGTCCGTGGCAGCTTTTTGCCCTGCCCACGGCGGCTCTGGCCAGCCCATGGTGGCTTGCCATTCTCAAGGCGGTCTGCCCACTAGGAGAGGTCCCCGGGAACCGAACCCAGGGCCTCCCATGTGGGACCCCAGAACGCTCTTATCCACTGAGCTATCTAGCCGGGCCCTATGAATTATTTTTATTTTAAAATACTGAATATTGAATGAATCAGTCATTTGTAAAGGTTTTCTTTGCATGGAATTAATCTATTGGCTTGCTATAATCTCAATTCCAAAGAAATGATTGAGAAAATCTGGAATTAACTATTAATTTATTAACTTACTGCCTTAATTAAATAACTTATTTTATCTAGTTAATTCACTTAAAAGCTTATAAGGCAATGCATTATTTAATTGTTGGAATTTGATTAAAAATAAACACGAGCTGAAAAATAAAAAGGCACAATATTTAACACTGAAGAGAGTGGGCTAAGATTTGCATTTGCGTTCTACAAAGCATAATGGAAAACAGTTCATATTTTATTTAGCTCTTCAACAGATGGAAGAAAACTAGAGTCACTGAGTGAGAGGTGGGAGACATTCCAAAATTAATGACAGAAAATGGAAGCAGTTTATTTCTTCTTTTTTGGGGATTAAAGAAAATATTTATTTTATGAAACACTGTAATTAAAGTGAGTATAACCTGCTATATATGAACAGTTTGAAAAATTACTTCAAATTTAGAAAACTGATTGAGCTACTTGTTCTTTATATTTCATTTTAATATTGGTTTCCATCCATCTTAAAAATTATTTTAAATTTAAAATTCAATTAGGACACTAATTCCACTGTTTTTGTTATTACTTTGCTTGCTTATTTGCATTATATTTTGTTTGTTTTTCCTCAATGAGGCAAATATGCATTGGTTTATCTGAATTAACAGCTTTACATGAATAAATTACTTCAGAACTCTAAAACCACTTCTTTATCTACCACTCACAAAAGTAGAGGGAGATTCAAATGAGTTAATCTCATAAATTATGAGAGCTATCATATTTTACTTTAAATAAGCTTGAATCCTTCCTAGTTTATAAGATTTTTCTTTAAAATCTGTTATTAGCATAACAAAATAATAATGCCCCACTTCACACAAAAGTGTAAACAACAATACATTGGAATACCAATATAACACTAATAAAGCAAATATGTATCCTCTTACAAGTATCGTTTATGGGAGAATTATTATGGGGGGAGGGTTTAGACAGTGAGGAATAGATATTTCTCACTATTTTGAGTATATTTTGATGAGTGAAATGGAACATTTGACATAGTAGCTTCAACAAATAGAGGCTGCTGTTCCTCACGTGACAAGATGATGTCCAGAAATACCTAGGAAATTCAACTGTGTCAACCATGCCTGCACTCCTTTCATCTTCCTGTTCCACTTCTCTTAGCTTGGAATATTCATTCTCATGCTTGTTTCCTCGAGCTGTTGCTCAAGCTCTTGTAAAAAGATGGCTGCTAAACTTTCCAGGCATTCCAGGTGTCGTGACAGCATTTCAGGCAAGAAGAATGGACGTGTGCAAGAAGGGAGCAAAAATTTTCTTAGAAATATATCAAAGAGCCAGCTCTGCCTTTAAGGGAGGTTGGGAAATGTAATTATCGAGTTGGTTATATTGTACACAGAACAACGATACAGCTTTTATTTATAAGAAAAGAGAAAATGCATATTAACTAGGCAACTTCATCAAGACTATATTTTTCCAACAGTCTTTCCTTGCAGAAAATAAGCATGTCAGCAGGCAGGTATTTTAGGGAAAACACTCAGCCACTTACATAAGTCACCTCTCTCTGAAACAGGGCATTTAAAATTAAAGCATATATTCTAGCACCTCATTCTTCTTCCAATTGAATATGATAAGTTAGTATCCAGATTGCTCAAGCTACTCACTCCATGATCAAATAATTTTAAACACTTAAACATTGTATGGACATTGATTGTACACATTGGATGGATGGATTGTGTATGGGGGAAAAGTGCTTAAAAAAACAATAAATTTTTTCAATAAAACCACCAGTGGAGTCTGCTTCTGAAAAGGCCGACTAAACTCCTATCAAAGCACCTTTCCCACAAATAGTTATAAACTCCGAAGATAACAAGATATAATAAAGATAATATAAAAACCAACTACCTAATACACAGGAGAATGAAGAAAAGCAGTAGTATTCTGGATAGGTGACCCATGGCTGAAGGGAATGGTGTATAACATGAGTTCCTGTATTTTTAGTGATTTTAATGCTGAAGCCAGGCTTTTGTCACTGGAACACCAAATCCCTGATGGAAAACCTGCTGTCTCACCAGTTTGAAGAACCAGAAGACAAGAGTCCAGAGCTACTATGGCCACAGGAAATGGAAGGGGACAATTCTCACAAATGTGACAGCCAGAAAGGATGACTCCCAAATTGTTTTATAAATTCTGCCCAAATCTCTTCCTGACTCTTGAACCACACATGTGCAGGGCAGACTTTAAGCATCCAGGTAAGGCTAAAATAAATGAAATGGAATTGGAGCTGCTGCCTACTGCACAGGAGGTAGAGTATACAAATTTGTGTTCAGCCAAGTCAACTGGTTACTTGAAGG
>PVKH010006842.1:0-20693 GCA_004027955.1 Chaetophractus vellerosus | reverse complement strand
AGGGAAAACTGTGGGGTGGGGAGCAGGGTGAGGGGATATATAGGAACTCTGTACTTTCTATATGATTTTTCTGTAAACCTACAACAGCTCTAAAAAAAAAAGATAATAGCCCTTCTGTATCTAAAACAAACCCAATTTATAATTGTTTTTATAAATAGAACTGAAATTCCTATATTTCTAAATCTTGTCTCCGTTTCCAAACTTGTATCATTCTCTACTGGAAATATTTCTCTTTAATGGGTAGATTTATCATATTGTTTTGACTTTCTTTTTTCTATCAAATGCATTTCTTAGTTGTTGTTTTTTTATTAGAGTTTTGGGTTTACAGAACAATCATGTGTAAAATACAGGATTCCCACATACTACCCTATTATTAACACCTTGCATTGGTGTGAAACATTTGTTACAATTGGTGAAAGCATACTTTTATAATTGTACTATTAACTATAGTTCGTGGTTTAACTTAGGGTTCACTCTTTGTGTAGTTCCATGGATCTTTTTAAAAAATTTTAACCTTTCACCTTATATATGACCTAATATTTCCCCTTTTAACCACATTTAGATATGTATTTCAATGCTGTTAATTACATTCACAATGTTGTGCTACCATCATCACCATCCGTTACCAAAACATTTCCGTTGTTCCAAATAGGAACCCTGTTCATTTTAAGCCTTAACTTCCCATTCCCTAGCCCCACCCATCCCTTGATAAACTATGTTCTAGATTCTGACTCTATGAGTTTGCTTAGTCTATTTATTTCACATCAGTGAGTCATATTGTATTTTTCATTTTGTGTCTGGCTTATTTCACACAAGATGTCTTCAAGGTTCATCCATGTTGTCACATGTATCAGAACTTCATTCCTTTTAACAGCTGAATAATATTCCATTGTTTTTATATAGTACATTTTTATTTATCCATTCATTGGTTGATGGACACTTGTGTTGCTTCCATCTTTTGGCAATTGTGAATAATGCTGCTATGGACATCAGTGTACAAATATCTGTTCAAGTCCTTGCTTTCAATTCTTTTAGTTATATACCTAGTAATGGGATTGCCAGGTCACATGGTAGTTCTATACTTGGCTTTCTGAGAATCCACCAAACTGTCTTTCACAGCAGATGCACCATTTTACATTGCCACGAGCAATGAATGGATATTCCTATTTCTCTGCATCCTCTCCAACACTTGTTATTTTTCCATTTTATTAGCAGCAGTTCTTATGGGTGTGAAGTGGTATTTCATTGTGGTTTTGATTTGCGTTTCCCTAAAGGCTAATGATGTTGAGCATCTTTTCAGGTGCTTTCTGGTCATTTGTATATCTTCTTTGGAGAAATGTGTATTCAAATCTTTTGCCCATTTTTGATTGGGTTGTTTGTCTTTTTGTTATTAATTTGAAGGATTTCTTTATATACTCTGGATATTAACCTTTATCAGATATGTGGTCTCCAAGTACATTTTTCCCATTGTGTAGATTGTTAAATTTCTTAATTTTTAATCATGTTTTAACCAGTAATTATAGCACTTGTTAACAGGACTCTTCATAGGCTTATATGCTATTATTCCTATGTTTAGAAAAAAGGTCTTCTGGTGACTGACTTCTGGTAAATAATCTCAGCAGCATGTTAGAATAACGTTCAGAATAAACAGTTCTTCAACCCAACTGGATAATTAAATAGCATATACAACCCTGGTTGTATATGCTATTTAATACATATGATAGGGTTTTGTTGCAGTCATACTTGCACAAGCAAGTAAAACTGTTGTTGCACAAAACATGCCCTCCTTCCACCATAAGTTAGATGTGTACATATAACTTTTGAAATCTTGTCTCAGTGAATGAAAAGCTGAACAAATACTTGCTTTTCCTTACAGCTTCCCAAGCAGCACCAGTGTTACAAACCCCGTCTCACTTCTGGCTGATACAATAGCACCTCTCTTTGTCTATGAACAGTTCAGACTGGCTGGAATGTATTTATTGAATGCCGGTTACTTAGGTGCATTAGTCCAAATGTAATCGATTGTTATGATCCACCACCAGCTCAGGCGAGGTAATCCGGTTCTTTAATTGAAGATGCTTTTTTAGAAGACAGTATTAATACCAAGTCCAATAATTTTTTTCACAGTAATGCAACATGCCTATGATTGCATCCCATATAACCAGACAAGAGAGGTGGCTGATGTATTTAAGACAAGGCACTGGGGAATTCCCAAGAATCCTTCTCAAGAGCCATCCTGGTTTTTCTTGTCTTGAAATGTTCTCGTGTTTCCTACAGAAACCTTCAGAGGGGTTTAAGAGAGGGATTACTATGCATATACATAGACAAATATTTAAGAATGCAGTTGAAACATAGATAATTTATGGGAATGCTTTGAAAACCAAGATATCTCAACTGTCGTCCATTCATTACAACTTTGGCATCATCTTGAGACCTTGTATTTTATAGAATTTATAAGAGCAACTCCAAGTCTTTACTCCATGGCCCTTCTCTCTCCTTATCCAATAATAACATGCAATCATTTAGCACAAACTAAAGATATGTACAAACACAATGATTTGGATAAAGATTTCCTTGTCATCGTTGACATTGAGTTGAACAGAAAGAGTTTCAAGTCCAGCTTAAGACCTGGATGGTGAGCTTCTCCCTGCTCCAGCCATGCCTTGCTCTTCTAAGCCTTTTTTCTCACACTGCTGGTCTGTGGCACGATCATCCTCTATCCAGCCGCTCACACTGCCTGCTAAGCACTGGCCTGACGCCCTTTCTTCATTGCTACTCATAAGCCCCTGGAAAGCATCTGATACACGGGCCTTTCTGTCCTATGCATGGCCTGGGAGTACAGTGAATCTCTCCTAACTTTTGGAAAGCTGGTGCTATGTAATTCCAAACATACTAAAAGTCTTCAAAATGAAGAGATCCTCATTATTTTTTGTTCTCTCGCTCTAAGATTGTTGCTAAGAATAGAGGCAAAATAGACTCTAAGAAGCGTTGTCTGTGACCCCTCCGTGACTCAGCCCAGCGTTATTAATTTGCTGTGGGAGTCAGGCTTTGAATCTGTTAGAAAAGATTACTGAGGTCGGTGCTTTTTGCATTAGAATCTGCACTTCCAATGAATTGATCCTGTAACCCCCTTGTGTGAAAAACAAAGGGTGAGGGTAGAGGCGGGAACATAGAGCTAGAGATGGGGGAAGGGAGGCTGCTGTCATTTTCCCCCATCATTTTTGTCTAGGTCCTTCCCTCTCAGGCTCCCTTTCTAAGGCAAGGTTTCCCTCCCCAGGCATTTTCTTCTCTCTTTTCCCCAAGCACCCCTAAAGTGATGAAAACAGTTGATAATGGACTCGGTCACCTTCTCACCTTTCCCTGCTATCTCGAGACATTCTCATGTCCTCAGAAGGATTCTGTGTGTGCCAACTGAGGAAAACCTATTTCCAGTCTGTCCATTTCTAGGAAGGACTAAAACTAGAGCTAGGGCACATGGCAGCTTTCCAGATGACAGGGAATTATTCCTGGGTTGACATTCAAGTCTGTTATGAGTTGTGAGGACGAAAGCTCAAGAAAGGAATGGCGGATTTCACTGATGGGCACGAGCATACTATTCTTCTAGAAGCTAGAAGAGGGTAGACGAGGAAACTAGATTCATTTAGAAACATCATCCGGATGAGGTCTTGCACATTCCATTCCCCACTAAAGAAAAGAAGCCAAATATCTTATAAATCAACAAGGAAAGGCCACTAGCGAGAAAAATGGGCAAACAGTATGTACAGGCAGCCCACAAAAGAAGAATATAAATAGCCAATAAATATGTGAATATCAGTAGCAGTCGGAAAAACATAAATTAAAATGACGGTTGGATAGGCTTTTTCACCTATCAGATTGGCAAAAATGGAAATAATTGGTAGTATCTGTATTGGGGAGGCTGTGAGGAAACAGGTACTTTCATACGCTGCTGGCAGGGTGCACATCATTGTCTCATTTTGCAGCTAATTTGGCAGTATCTATGGAAATTTAAAACGCACCCACCATTTGGGCCCAAGAGTTCCAGGATATCTATACTCCAGAAATACACATGTTCACAAAGATATATGGATAAGCGTCTTCTTTGCAGTATTGTTTGCTCTAGCAAACTACTGAAACCACCCTAAATGACCACCAGAAGACTAGTTAAATAAATCATAATTCATCCATAACTTGAATTACTACGAGGGTGATTAAAAAGCTGAGGACATCTTTATACACGATGTGGAATTATCTCTAGGCTATATTGTTAATTCACAAGCAGCAAGCTTCATGACGATACATATTTGTATGATTCCATTTACTTTGAAAACAAATCCAAAACCGTAGGTGTTTATAAATGCATTGCAATGTGGTTAAATGCATAGATATAATTCTGGAAGAATATTTACCAAACTGTTAACAGTAGGGTGGGGTGGGGAACTAGGATGAGGGCGTAAAGTGGAACTTTAAAGTTTTTACTCTGCATACTTCTGATTATTTTTTTAACAATTAGAATGAGATAATGTATTATTTGTGTAATTAATTAAAGTTACATAAAAATAGGAAAAATGCAACTAAGTTTTCTGGGAAGAGCACTCGAAATTGCTTCCCAAAGAGATAGTTCAGGAAACCAAAGGTGGGTGTAATAGAAGTTTTTCCTTTTTAATTTTGGTAGTGGTTGGTCTATTTATATAATGAAGAATGTGAGAAGTTTTTTCCATGTGCCTTTCGGGAAGCACCCCTGCCTAGCCTGCAGATGAGGCTGGCAGCTTGCGTGGTGGCAGAGGCAGCCGCCTACCTGCAGGTGGAAGGGGGCGGGAGTCTCATCCTTACTTGCTGAGTGGACCCAGAGAACCCGTCGTTAGAGATGGTTCCACGTAAGATACTGCTCTGTTCTACTGTCCTCAACTCTTCCAGAGCTTAGGTGGACTAAGAATCAGCTCTCAGGGCAGCCAAGGGAGGCTCAGGGTTCAGAGCTATTACTAGTTTCATTGGAGTTCACTCTCTATAAAAATACCGCTCTGGGCCCCTGACTGCCCGGGATACCATTGCTTCTCCTTGGCTTTAGGGTTACCCCGTAGAAGCACACACTGCACAGTAATTGATTGTTTACATGTCAGTCGCCCTCTTCAGGGCAGGAGTTGTAGTTTGTGCATCTTTGTGTCTCCAGTACCCAATACAGAGCCTTATATGTAGTAGCTGCTCAAGAAATGACTGTTGCGTGGATGATATAAAATCTGAATTTCAAACAACTGATTTATAAAATAATTTTTGAAAACTGGGGCTTTTCTAAGGTTGGATATAAGGGAAAGGCCCAGCAGTACAATAGTTAAAAACCTTTACAGTTAAAAGTTAGCTATACGGCCAATTGGTTCAATGTCCAGGCTTTGGAGTTAACCTATGTTCAAATCCCGGTGCTTCTATTTATTAGCTGGTTACCTGGCCCAATTCCTTAACTCCCTGTACTTCAATTTCCAAATCTGAAAAATTGAAATACCAAAATTATCTACCTCATGGGTTGGTTGTTAGGATTCAGTGAGATAACATAAAGCTTTAAGAGCAGGGTCTGGCATGTAGACCATTCTTGGCCATTGTTATTATCCAGAATCTTCAAGGCATGAGTCACTCTAGTTGGTTAAGTTTTCTGAACATTCGTTTTTTTAAAAAAGCGTTTCTTATTTAAGTAATTTTGAAAGAAATCTTTTAGAAATGAATTCTGTTTCCCCAAACTCTAGAATGAGCACCTTATCTTAACTTTCAACTCAGGTTCATTATCATAAGCAGTAATTATCGCCCTATGCATAATACAGAAGTACTGCCTGAGCTCACGGAGCTGTGTAGGGCCGCAGTGCTTTCTAGATGCTCTGCTTCTTGAGTTCTTATGTCTTACATTCCTCAGTGGTCAACTCTCAATGCTTTCTACTCTCAACAGCCTACTTTCAGTACCTTCTCTCACCTTATAATTTTTTTTCTATTTGTTCTGCTCTTGGAAATCAGACATCCAAGCACGTTTTAATTGTGTATAAATAAGAGGTGAAGCTCTTGAAGATTTCTCAAATGAATAAAGTGAGTGATTTTTGCAATTTCCATATTAGCTGAGTTTTAAACCATCTCTGCTAATTGATTCCACATATTTAAGACAGATGAAGTCTTAGCATACATGAAAAAGTTTGATTCTATTTTCAATTCTACAGTTTTAACTTGAATTCAGTATAATGTCCCTTACCAAACTAGAACTTTTTAGCACTTCCTCTAAACAGAAGGAAGCAGCATGTGCTGGTAGAAGGTACATTGAGTTCAAGTCCTGAATCTGCTCCTTAATTGCTATGTAATCTCAGTTTCTTGACCTCTAAAATAGAAAATAAGATGGGCCCACAATTGTCACTTGGGCTTAAATGAGATAGTATATGTTAATTCAATTGAAAGTGCTCTGTTAATTTTAAAGTGCTAAAATTTAATTATTATCATTAGTATTCCTCCAACACATGCTTGCAGTTTTAAAAATTGAACTTCTGTGGATCTGAAATGAGAGAGACTACTGTGTATGCTTTATCAGAGAAATTCTTCAGTGGCCATCAGTTTTCATATAAAATCATTTTATATAAAGCAATTGTAAAGCTATTCTCTGATAAATGGTGGAATAAGATGGAGGAACTGGTAATAAAAGAAGCCCACCCTTCAGTGGGATGAGTAGAGGAGGAGAAATCCCTTTTCCTAATATGACAATAAGCTCTTTTGTACATAAAGATGCAAAAGCATTAAAATACATGTCATGTGCTCATGGGTTTTAATAGGCGACTGTTTATAATTAAGAAGTTAGGTATTTTTTTCTAAATTTATATTAAATTTCTCAAATCAAATTATTTATTTCTGCACTAACCATCTGTCCTGGTGTGCACAGTATGAAATTGCTTGGCAATTATTTAGTAATGTTCTTTTTCTTGATTTGTAATTGGTCTTAGCTGACACCTTTCTGTCTTATATTCACTTCCTGATCTCCTTGAACCTCTGTGAGTATCCATCTGATATCAGTTCCTCATCGCAGCCCAGTGCCCTCTGGGGCTTGCTGACCTCACAGATGCCTTGACTATGGACCCAGTTTTGCCCTCATGATTCAGTTAAATGGGACTCACTCAGGGACTGTTTACCTCTGCTGTTTAATGGAGTGAAGGAATATTAGACAGATGTCTGGTGCTAATATTCAAGCATCTGGAAGACAAGGAGACTTATTTCAACCCCAAAGAAGTTCAAGATGCACTATGATCCTTCTAGAAGCAGGAGGATGTTATCGTGTGCTATGAGGGAGGCATATGGAATTCAGAACCTCAAGGTCTGTATTTATCTTTGCTCTGCAACTTATAAATGTGTGAGTCACTCAGTGTTGTGCAAATCACGTCATCTCTGAGGCTAGGTGTTTTTCACCTGTGAAAGTTAGGATGTATATGTTCTATCTATATTATGAAGTTGAGATAAAACTGAAATGACATAACAGGCTAAAGTGCCTTACAGATTGTATGGTGCTAACAAATGTTATCATCATCATCACAGCTATTGTGATGATGAAATATACCAGAAACAAGGACCTT
The DNA here is from genome assembly GCA_004027955.1 of Chaetophractus vellerosus. Classification (NCBI taxonomy): domain Eukaryota; kingdom Metazoa; phylum Chordata; class Mammalia; order Cingulata; family Chlamyphoridae; genus Chaetophractus; species Chaetophractus vellerosus. Next base: position 13,110 of record PVKH010006842.1, on the reverse strand, counting down.
GAAGGGCTGGCCACCTGGAGCATCAGACTGTTTTCCTGCTTTTAGTTGCTCTAAGTTGTTGCACTCATATCACTGAATTTTAAGTTTTTAAAGAATTTACTTCTTCTAAACATGCTGACAAAGGTGCCCATGGTCACACAGAGACAGATGCAGTTATATATTTTAAAAGTTTATTTCCTAATAGGTCTTTTTCACAATTTCTGTAATTAGAAATCAATTTCTCATAAGACTTCTGGAGCAGAAAACTTTGAGCATTTATAGCCCAGCTCAATGCTTCTCAGCCTTGGCTGTACACTGGAATCACTGAGGGAGGTTTTAAAAATCCCGATGCCCCAGTCTCACCCAGATCAGTTAAATCAGAATCTCGAGGGTCGAGTTTGGAACCTGATATCAAGGGTATCAAAAGCTCCCCAGGTGCTCCCAGAGTGCAGCCAGGTTGTGACCCACTGTCCTGATCACACGTGCTGGCTGTGGTTGCCCTGTGCTGATCAGAGCACCATTCTGCCTTCTCTCTATTGATGACTTAGTTTTCAGACTTTAGTTCTGAAGTTTTCAAAATGGGGTGGAGGGAATGAGGCAACTGGAAATTTACTTTCAAATTACACATGATTCTGCTGCTCTCTTCACCCTCCCCAACCTCACACTCCTTTGCCATCTCTGGGCTGATATGCTCTGAACAGCCAGATTCTTAAGGACAGGTTTCTCAACCTCAGCACTGTTGACATCTGGGACCAGATAATTCTTTGTGGTGAGGGCTGTGCTATGAAATGTGGGATGCTTAGCAATATGCCTCTACCTAGATGCCAGGTGTCCCCTAACCCCACCAAGTAGCTGACAACCGAAAATGCCTCCAGACATTGCCAAATGGCCCCTGGGGGCAAAATTGCTCCTGGCTGAGAACCATTGTTCTAGGAGGATTGTAGAGGAGGTTAGTATTTAGAAGTCCTTCCCTATATGATGGGAATGTACCCTCCAATACTACCCTTAAGAATCACTAGCTATATCCTGTCTTGTCCTCTAAATAATTTGCAGTATCAGTACTATAAATCTTAGATGTTGGTAAACATAGTATAGGTCACTTTATCATCTAAAACCTTGTTCTTTCATTATTTTCTTAAGATTTACTTTATTTATTTCTCCCCCTTCCCCCATTGTTTTTGCTCGCTGTCTGTTCCCTGTGTCTGTTGGTTGTGTGCTTGTTGACTTTGTTTTTTTAGAAGGCACCAGGAACCGAACCTGGGACCTCCTATGTGGGAGGCAAGCACCCAATTGCTTGAGCCACCTCCGCTCCCTGCTTGTTGTAACTCTCATTGTGTTTCCTCATTGTCTCTTCGTTGAGTCATCTCGTTGTGTCCTCTTGTTGTGTCATGTCACCATGCCACCCCTCACATCCGCTCTCTGCCTTGCTCATCTTCTTTAGGAGGCACCAGGAACCAAACCCAGGACCTCCCATGTGGTAGGTGGGCGCCCAACTACTTGAGCCACATCTGCTTCCCTTGTTCTTTCATTTTGATAGCTTAAACATGATATTTCATCCAAGCCCTGTTTTAAGATGTACTTGTTGGATCTTATCTTCCCTGTTAGACCATCCAGTAAGATCAAGAATCAGGGTTTATTGGATAAGGTTAGCAATATTTAGATATTACTGTTTATTCATAGTTAAGGATTTCAACTAAAGGAAAGGGAGGGTTCAAACCTTTTTGCCCTAGTGGAGCAGGGGAAATGACAGAAGAGAGAGACAGGCAATTTCATCTTTAGCTCTGCCACCTTCTAGCCATGTGACTTGGTGCAAGTTACTTAAGTTCTCTGAGCTTCAAGTTTCCTCATCTGCAAAACGGAGCTAATGACACCTATCTCTAAAGTTGTGGTGGGATTATATGTGTTAATATAGGTAAAATTTTCTTCCCAGTGCCTGCACATAACTGGCTCTAAGCAACTGTGCATGCATGTGTGTGTTTAATATTAGTCCTAACCAAGGCTGACTATTCTTTAAATTTGCCACTTGTCTCAAGGTAAAAGAGCTGCCCTCTCACTTAAATAAAGGTGTAAATACATGAGATTGATTGGTTTAATGTGGTTGCAAGTCACCATTTGCCCTGAGTGCTTGGTCACAAAGCTGTTCTTGTTATCTGTTCCTCTGTTCACCTTGATTCCTTAACTTCCAAGTTGTCCACTGACTTGGAAGGAAGGAATAGGGCAGGAAGCAAGTGACCCAGGCTGTGGTCAGAAGATAGGACAAGGACCCTGTTAAAACAGCATGTTTAATATATGTATATCAGAAGCTAAGCTGACCTTGGGGACAGAGGTCAAAAACATTCATGTCAGAGATGGACAAAGACTCTTGAAGGAAAGACCAACTCATTGATTAAGCATATGGTGGAGGAGTAAAATAGGGCCTGCCATTAAGAAAAATTCTGCTGGGTAAATATGTGGTAAAGTTTTTACTCAGAAGATGGTTTTACTCTCCTAAAAGATGTTATCAGAAAAGGTGGGTTTCCCTGGAAGCCTGCTCCAGTTTGTGGTGTCTCAGCCACGGAACCAACTCAAGCTTGACGTTAGGACCACTGAGAAAAGTCCTATCCAAATCTAACTTCAGCCTGTGTAAAACTGAGATGCGAATATGGTTTGGAAGAAGACAATAGCATCAAGTCTTTAATTTATATTTAAGATAGTGAAAAGAACAAACCATGTCTGAGTCATTTTTGAGTAGAGCAGAGGAGAAATGATATATATGGTTGTGAAATAATTGGACTCACGGAGTGGGGACAGCAGCTGTGGTACCAGACCAATTTTTGTCTTCATCCATTAGGCTTCTTCTAGTAACTAAACTGCCATCACAGCAATTTTACTACAACAGTGACCCATGATCACAGTGTTTAAATTCCACTATACCCATGTGCTTCCACCCCAGGACCAGGGAGCCAACAGTGAGCCGTTAAAATGTATGAAGTGATTCCTTGCTGAGAGGCTGCTCCTACGGCAAAGTCTCCAAGTTGGAAGCCATGAAAATGGTTGGGAATATTTTACCTTCAAATACAAGACCTTAATCTCAAGTTGACCTTGGACTGTAATTTGGATAACCGGCACTTTTATCCCCCATTTACAGCAGAGCGATGATTGGTTAGAAAAAACGGTGTTTGCAGTCAGTAGATAGTACTCACACCTCGAAGCCTACATACCTGTCTTGGTTTAATGTTTGCAATGTCAGTGCTGAGTTTGCCAGGAAGATACAGTTATTCTTGAAGAAACTCATCCGAGATGGCCCCTAGCTTTCTCATGCCACTGTGTCAGGCAGCACTTTCTTATTCATGCTTTGTCCAGTTGGAGACCCAGAGCCGTTGCCCTGACATGGAAATCCTCTTTGCATATGTGCCATGCCTGCTCCATCCCTACCATATCCCAGGATGCGGCGGGGCTGGTATTCACCTGGACCATAGCTGTGTGGCCTGACAGTTTTTAAGTTAAGATCAAGGTTTGTTCTGACTGGTCAGTGCTTATGCTGTTTCGGTTGTTAAATATTATGAACATGGGCCCTGTGATATGGTATTAATTTTGTCAGATAGAATATATATGAAACCTACTCCACTTGCACCATTAGTCTTTGATAATGAGGATTATCATTATATTTATATTAGGAAAATTTATATTAGGAAATTTTGATGGTATTTAAAAATCATTTGTATTTTTCTTGATTTATTTATTTTCTGGTAAAACTGAAAGGCTAGTTATAGCAAATCCTTTGATGCCTTCTTTCATATACCCTCAGCCCATTTCTGAGTTCACCTGCAGCTGCAGTGGACAGTTCCCCTGCACATGGACAGCTTCCCACCTCAAGCAACGTGTCTGTCTAGGATTTTCTTCTGTCCTGAGGAGTCTTCACAGCCAACAAGCAGGCCAGCCAGCTTAGAAGTGCTGGAGATCTGATGCTCCAAGGAGCAACATTTCAACTATGAGTGATGGGGGAAAAATACCCCAGCTTCTGCATCCCTCTGTAGGACAAAGCTGAGCAATGTTGTACATATGTTCCTCAGTGAGTCCCCCATGAGATGGAGCCCCAGTTGCCCACAACATATCCACTCATTATTGGCTTATTGGCTTGTCTCTCTTCCTTGCCTCACTTTCCCCATTCCCTTACATGTGCATCCTGACACCCTCCCCAAAACACTGCCTGCACCCAAGACCTTGTCTCGGGGTCTGTTGTCCATGAATGCCAAACTTAGGCAGAGTTTTCTCCTAAACCACTGATTCAGGTTCCCAGCTGGTCTCCCCACATGCCCCCTTGCCACCAACACCTCTGAACCTCTTAGAAATGCAAATCGATCACGTCATGCTATAGCTCCAAACCCTTTAATGGCTTTCTCTTGCTTTCAGAATAGAATCCAAGATCCCTAAAGCAGCTTACATGCCCTTGTATGACCTGGATGCTGCTGCATTTCAGCCTCCTCTGAGACCCTGTGGCTCCTCTCCCTTCCTCAGCCTCCCCCTTGCCTCAGCTCCTCAGCGCTGCAGCTCCTCCGTCTGGGTCGCTCTTTCCTGCTCTCTTGTTTACCTACTGCTTCTCACTCTCAGCCTCGAGGGAGCCTTCTGGACCTTTCAGGCTCAGTCTAGTCCTTCTAACATGTGTTCTCAATGAACCCTGTGCTTTTCCTTCAGAAGGCTTTGCACATTGGCAATGATGTAATTTATTGTTTTCAATTATGTATTTAATGTCTGTCTTTCTCTAGACCAGGGGTCTGCCAACACTACAGTTTTATTGGAACACAAATTCATTTATGTATTCTCTGTGGCTGCTTTTGTGCTATAGTGGCACAGTTGAGTAGTTGTGACAGAGACTGTATGGCCTTCAAAGCCTAAAATATATCCTCTCTGGACCTTTACAGAAAACATTTTGTTGACTTTTCCTCTAGTCTCTGACCTCTGAGAGAGCAAGGTCTCTTGCTCACTGTTTTGACCGATACCCAGCTCTATCTCTGACACAAAGTAGACAGAACATAAATATTTTCATACTGACTGACTTGAAACTAAATTTCTCTGAATTTTGCCTCTCTTTCCTCTTTATTTGCCCCTTGTCTTGTGACTTGTGTGTGTGAGAGACAGTGCTAGTCACAGCATTTCCAGTCCTGTGTATGTGATACCATCTAATCTCAATCAGACAGAAGTCAGAATCCCACTCCATTTTAATGTTTGCTAGTTTTATAGGCAAGCTATTACTAAAGAAAGAGCTTTTACAACATTTTTTTGGCCAGGTGTTTCAGACCACATTGGAGATGATGCACTATGTAAAGTGTTTTCATTTGTGGAAAAATAAGTTGATTTTCTATCCTCCTCTATTTTTCCTTGAAAAATAAGTATAATTCTTAGCTCTTGATATTGTCTTTACCTTACCTGGAAACTTTCACTGATTTTATATCTACCTTGAAGCCAAAGTGCCATTTGCAATAACAGCTTGGTGACCTGGCTTATTATAATCACCTTAATATTTTTCTCCTTTTTCATCAAAGATCTGATTCAAAATGGAAGGCATTTTTCAAGAGTTTCCCATCTGTATCTGACTGATGGCAATTTGCTGTTGCCAGAGCAAGCTAACTGCTGGATGCTTCCTATTCTCTAACTACCTAATGAGGCGGGGAGGGATTTGATCTGGCAAAGAGCCCAGTTGTCCATCTTCCTGGGGCTGGTAACCACTTATGGGGTAATAAGGATGAGCTTTAATCAACTTCCTAGATATCTCTTCACTGAGGGGAAGAGGAGGAGAGGAAAGGAAAAAGTGAGCGCTGATGAACGGTTTATGGGATTGACAGGCAGTTTGGGCATAATTTTAAATCATAGTTGTCATCTCAAAGATCATATTTGAATGAGAGCTCACAAACTAGAACCTCTTTTTTAACATTTATAAAGTTATGTTTACGAGTTGTGGCACTCATTTTTTCCTTACTAATTAGCTGGAAGAAATCACAGGACCCTGTACACTTTCAAGTTAATGGGCTTTTGAAATCTTTTTGGCATGTTTTATGAAGAAAGAAATGCATTTTGCTTGATTTTCATTGTTAATGTTCTTGGCAATAATACTTCTGAATAGGAATAATGTCAGTAAAGAGGTCTTCTTTGCTTACAAACAAGCTTCAATTGTTGAGAGACCAAATTATGCCCTGTTGCTAGAATCATGGGCAGTATTTGGTCTGTGTTCATCGAGATGCTTTGTAATTAGGATTGTGTCCAAATAGCAAGTGCCTCTTCTCTCACGGAGGTCATTTCAACTTGCAATTCCCACTGATGGAACAAGGCTTTACAAAGGTACATATCTCTATAAGGATGAGCTTTATCAAATATAAATATATATCTGTATATTCAGGTGAACCACTGCATTTCTGATTCTGTCAGGTTTGTTACTTTTTAATGTCAGTCGGCAAGGAAAACTCTAAAATATGGAGAGACGGTTTTTTAAGATTCAAGTCAAAGTCAATATTTTAACTTCTACATAATAACTGGGTTCTCTGAGCAGATTTTGCTAAGGAAAACTTAGCACAGCATGTGAGGCTGTCTAAGATGCTCCATACATCTTATTCCACCAGCTTTGGGGAATGCCCCATGGCACACTGGGTATTTTTCTGTAACCAAAGAAGAAACAGGGAGGTATGTGTCAATATTTTACAATTATCAAGCTCAAAAGCAACTAAGGCCAGCTTCTGCAGGACTGAAAGCAAGACTTGAGCAAGCATCATAATGGTAAACAGTGAATTAAGGGGCCGGCCATATAGCCCAGTGGATAGGGCGCCGGTATACCACATGGAAGGCCCCAGGTTCGGTTCCCAGGGACCTCTCCTAGCGGGCAGACCACCTTGAGAAGGGCAAGCCGCCATGGGTGGGCAGAGCCACCGTGGGCAGGGCAAAAAGCTGCCATGGACAGGGCAAAGCCGCCACGGGCAGGGCAATCGCCCGCGAACTGAAGCGGAGCCGGCCGTGAATCGAAGCAGAAGCTGCCCATAAGCGGGGAAAGCCGCGCCTGCGCAGTGACCGGCCTCGGCGTGTCGCCACAACAGGGGGAAAGGGAGATATGTAATAAAAAAAAAAAAAAACAGTGAATTAAGACTATGTAAGAAAGGAAGGTCCAATGTGAGCCCAAAGTAATTGAGAGAGCTTTTGTTTTGGCAGCTGAGGTTGTGACGCCAGATGCCTGCTTCTGTTTGAAGGATCTGATGGTGACATTTGTAGTGGCTCTATTTAAGAAGAGGAAGTTCGATGACTGATAAGAACCAAGGTTCCGAGTCAGGACTTTGATGACTGGCACAGCCATGTCCACAGTTGTCCTTGGGCAATATTGTGTGACCTTGTGCTGCCTCTTCTGCCCCTTTTTAGGAAAGTGAATTCGTGATCAGCCCTGTACTGCAGGAGACTTGTAAGGCTTTTTCTTCACAATGAAGTCAGGCTTTACATAAGTAAATCTTATTTTGAGGAATGATCATTGGTTATTTTTTGAGGTATTATTTCCCCACTTGGCAAATAAGGAAATCAGGGAAGGGAGTTTAGTATCTCATCCATTTAGAATTTCATCCACTAAGATTCCTGGTCTTGGTGCTGATCAACCAGGCTACTGACTTCCCCTTTATCTTCCCTCCCCCATGTATCTGTTCACTGGATGTATGTGAAAAGGTACACAGAAGTCTGAAATTCCTAGAGGCCTTGAAACCAAGGAAAACAGCTTCAAATGAGTCAGTGCAAACAGGGAGGGAATGCTTTCAGAATGTCCCTGCAAATACTTCCTGATACCCTTTAGCCTATAAGGGCAAGATTATGTCTCATCATGCCCATTCTTTTACTCATGACTAGGTACATCGTTTGTAGGCTGTAAATAAAAATATGGGCCCTCTTGTTCAAAAATTATTAAGAATTTCAAGATGGCAGCAGCAGATCATTAAACCAGGTGTGAGTTCCTTCTCAGTGTGGGGCCCTGTGTGACTGCAGAAATCATACGTTCATGAAGGTCTCCATGCTTTTACTTTTTTTCCTTGGGTGAATTTAATGGCAATTGCTTACCTGATCTTAACAAATATTGCCCTGTGACATCTATCAGATTTTAAATTCTCAGGTATATGCCCCTGATGCCTTCTGATTTCTCTCGATTTCTTGATGTGCATTTTGTCATCTTCTCCTCCTCCTCTTCCTTCTTCTTTGAAAGCATTTTTGTAAAGGCCAGCTTTGATTTCTGTTTTTATATCCCTTTCATTCATTTCACCACCATGACATCTGCTTATCTCAAAATTCTGGGCCGGTATGAAGTTAAAAGGCTCATGCTGGAAAAGTGAGACTGATTGCAAGAAACAAAAGGCCAAATTCATTGACAGTTACTCTGCGTGGTGGGATCAGATGCAGATGGGATGCAGTCAATGGAGGGTGCACGTGCAGCCAGAGGCACAGAATGAGGCGGGCGCCTGACGTCGTCCTTTCCAAATAAAGAAACCATTTAGTACAGAGGTTCAGGTATAAACATAACAAAGGAATGGGAGTTGGTTTTTCCTTTTCTCCAAATGGCATAGCAAATTCTGGTAACAATTAATACAAGGTGCTTCATCAAATAATCTTGGAGAAAGCTAAGTAATATAAGTTTGCTCTCACTTGTAGTAAATTTTCCCAACATTGAGTAGATGGGAATTCTTTCAAATATCAGAACTCGAGAGGAGAGAGAACTATATATATAAATGATTGAACTTACTCAAATCATTAAGCCCCTCCTCCTTTCTTCTTTGCTGTACCCTTCACCTATGTTTGTAAAAAGAACGTTGAGGCTAACGTAATGATGAAAAGAGGTCACAGCAAGTGAAAAGGATGTAGGGCACTTCCCAGCCCTTTGTTTGCCCTGTGAATGGGGGGGTTGTGAGGTGGAAGGAGAGGCAGAGGTGGCTGGTTGGGGGTGTGTATGTAACAGTGACAAAGTCACCCATTCCCCTGGGCACTTTATCCCTGAGGCCCATCTAGATCATTCCCTTGGCCCATTAAGCACTTTATTTTCATTGATTACTGGATTGTGTTTTGGAAATAAGCTTTTTATTTAGCTATGTAATCCAAGCAAATCTGATGTAAGACCTTAACTATTTCCTTCTGTTGCCTTTTCTTTATCAATAGCTGAGAGTGTGCTGCAGCCCCCCTTCCATTTCAGCCGCAGCTGTGGTGGACAGTTCCTATACCCATCAGTGTCCCACCTCAGGTACTCCCAGTCTCTCCGCTTTCCAGCCTCAGGACTTTTTGCTCAACCACGGGAGCTTGCACAGCCTAAACTCCAGATGGTTGCTGGGGCACCCTTCAGCCAATGGGGTATAGGAGTTGGTGGCACAATTCTGAGATGCATTCTACACAATTAGGAGTTCCCAGAGGGATAAGTAATTCGATCACACAGGCTTTATTGTCTTTTTTCTCTTCCCTGTCTCACTTCTCCTGCCCCTTCACTCCTGCTCTCCAGGATCACTTCTCAAACGAACTCCTCACATCCAAGACCTAATTCAAGCCCTCCTTTAGGGGAATACAAATAGAGAGATGCCCATAAAATGAATAGGATGTTCCGTGTTGGCCAGGTTAGCAAAACATATGCCAGCCTTCCGTATGTCTTGGGATCAACTGTGACATTCCTTGGAGAAAAGATCTTTGAACTTTGAACTGACAACTAAAAGATAGAAAATCCTAAAGTTAAAAACAGAAGCAGAGAGTGTCTGCAATTGCAAGCAATACAGTTCCATCCATCTGCCCCATGGGATCTAAGCCCCTTCTCATCGGAGACAGGGTGGGCATCACCATCCCCAAATCCTCAAGACTGAGGAATGGAAAAACATAAGGGGGGAGGGGGATGCAACTGCAACTATGGACTAAAGTAGAGTTATGATTATTCTAGCAATGGAAGAACTTGTATCATTGATCTAAAGGCAGTGGCCACCAGAGGTTCTGAAGGGAGGGAGAGGGCCGAATAGGTGCAACATGGGGGCATTTTTGGGACATTGGAATTGTTCTGCATGACATTGCAATGACAGATACAGGCCAGTATATATTTTGTCAAAACCTATAAAATTGTGCAGGACAATGTATAAACTATAATGTAAACTATAGTCCCTGGTTAGTACAATGCTTCAATATGTGTCCATCAATGGTAACAAATGTACCACACTAATGAAAGTTGTTGTTAATGTGGGAAAGTGTGGAAGGGGTGGGGGTGGGGTGCATGGGAATCCCCAATATTTTTGGTGTAACATGTATGTAGTCTAAAGCGTCTTTAAAAATAAAAAAAATATATTTAAAATAACATTTATGTTGAAAATTTTCCCATGTATTTCTGGAATCTCGTTATATATTCATCCATGTGACGATGCTTACCGAGGTCCCAGTCTTTGTCATGCACTGGGCTAAGGGCTGGCTGTTAGAAGGAGAAATAAAGTGTAGTTCCCACCTAATGGGAGCATATGGACTATTAGAGAGACCATGTAAGAAATCTGCCCGAAGTATAACGACAACACAATGGAAACAGTCAGGTGTGCGTGAGTAAGTGCCACTGGGACAGGCAGAGGAAGGGCATTACAGGAGAGGAGGAAATCTGAGCAAAGGCAGGGAGGCACGAAGTAGCTGAGTCCTAGTGGAGAAATGCAAGTGGTTGGAGCACAGTTCCAGAGCAACGTGAGGAAAGTATCTAAGTGGTGCTCTGTGTGAAAGACAAAGTTGATGAGGGGATATGGAGCATTCCTGAAACGTATGGACACAATTACAACTGTTTCTGTAGCAGTTTGTACTTCATAAAGCAGATCCACAGATTGCCACCCCACTTCATGGAAGGTGAGCACAGACTTTTGACATAGGACCCTAGGCTCCTTACCCTATGCAATATTGCTGTCCTGTAATGACTTCTGAATCTTCAATCTTCCTTTTTTTTTTTCCCAAGCTTCCTTTTAAATGCAAGGCTTACAGTAGGATAATTGGAGCTAAGCTTTATAAAAGTTCTAATTCTAGTTCTTATTTTAGAATTCTTATCTTTCTTTTTCTCCTCCCTCTGTCCCTCTCTCTCCCTTCCTCCCTTCTTTCTTTCTTTCTTTTCTAGGGGAAATGACTTAGTGTTAAGAGAAGCAGAAGCGTCATATTGTAAAAAATGGAGATTTTATTTTGTAAACCATCATAAGTGACTCTGTACAGGGAAGTAGAAAAAAAATGATGCATTCATTTCGATCTGAATAGGAATTTAGTCTGCCATGAGCTTTTAGACTGACTGCAAGAATAAGGATTTAATGAGAAGAGAAAACTGATCTGTGACTTTGTGATAAGTGACTACAGAAATGTATGTCTTTGCTTTGAGGTGGAGGGGGGCATTACAGAGAAGCTCAAAAGAGTGGTATTGGTGTCTTGCCATCTTTTTTCTTATCCCAGTTTGTACCAACATTTAAAAACACTCATAGTTACTCAGGCACATGCACACACAATTTTGGCCTTTGAAATGGCAATGGATATTGCATAATAATCATTGCAAAATTGGACTTGAACTGTCTTGAACTTTCTCCGTATTCCTTGGCTGATTGATGCTTTGTATATTTAGCATCTTCAAAGGACACCAAACAGAAGAGCTGTTTTATGAATTTTCTATAGAGAGTTCCCTGTAGCTTCTGGTAAGTGAGGGAAAGTGGTGGAGTGTCGGAGTGAAATGTTGTTACTTTCTGGGTCTGTTTTAAACGTGGCCTTGGCAACCTCCTTGCAACCATTTTACTTTAATGTTTTCTGTTCTTCTTTGTTTTTAATCTTTTCGAGACTGCAGCTGGATTATGGTTTTAGTACTTACTCTTGATTCTCTGTCCTGTTGTGAGGCATTCTGGTGTTTGCTTTTTTTTTTTTAAAGGCATGTGGCATCCTACTATTACATAGTATTTAATTAAAAGTTTGACCTTTTGGAGTTTGTCATTGGTAACTGTTAGAAAGTGGAGCCAGAGCATATCACCAAAGAGTCTGATATCTTCTTTTTCTACCCTCACAGCCTTCCACATTCAAGGGTCGAGTCCTTTCTACCAACTATGTTTTTGGTGGAAAATCACAATGCATGTTTGTACCTGAAATAAACTGCCTGCATTAATTTGACTTCAATAATTAATTTACGTTACATTATTAATTTAACTTACATTAATTAAGTTACATGGACATACTAAGAAAGGTGTATTTCCTGGGTTAATGCTCACAATCTTCTGTGAATTTGGTTATTATTTTATTATTAAAAATGGTCTAATTTTATATATGGCAAATCTACTTCTAATCTTGGTTATCTGAAACCACCAATCCTGAATTTTATGCTGACATAATTTGTCCCCAAAATATATGCTCTGGTCACCAAGGGCATTCAGAGATGAATATCTCATTTTTGTATTTAGGAGGGAGAGAGCTGGTGAGGAGAGAGATAAAAATAACACTTTCTCAGAAAAACAGAATCTGTCTCCACCCCCAAAAAAAACCATTCAGAATGATTGGCTTGTCCAGATTATGAATTTATAGTATTACCTATATTATAATGACAACTACAAAAAATTAACCCTCTAGTCAGATTTCTCACACTCTCTATTGCCATGGTTTCATGTAGGGAAATTATGTGGAGGCTTCTCTGGGCAATAAACTAGCAGCAAGACAGAGACACCGTGAAAACATTTTCTGAGAACTCAAAGTTTTAAACTTTTTTTTAAATCCTCCGTTTTATACCAGATTATATGAACTGTTGAACTTGACCCAAATTGGAGGATTTGAACATAGAGTAAGAAAACAGAATGTCCTTCCATTAAGCCTGCAAGATTTATTAACCTTCCTTTTGAGGTCTTTGATTTGAAATGGCATTACTGAGATAGAATAGAATGAAATTACACAATGAATGAAGCATTTTAGGATTTATGAGAAAAATTATCTCAATTTTTTATCTTTTTTTGAGATAACATAATTTTCAGAATAAATTATTATGCCACACTGAATTATAATCCACAAATTAGAATATAATTGTGCAATTTGTATTTAATTCTCTTGCTCACATTTTATATTATGCTTATTTCTTTGCAGACTTACAGTATTGTGAGTTTTTCATAAACAGCTATTTAAAGCCATTCACGTAATCAAAAT
>PVKH010006841.1:0-20691 GCA_004027955.1 Chaetophractus vellerosus | reverse complement strand
ATTCCTTCAGGGTCATCTTCCATTATGCTCTCCCTCAGCTCCTACTCCCTAGCCATTGCATATTACATGCTTCTTCCTGTGCCAGGGCTTTTAAATGTTCTGTGCATATGCTTCAGACAGTCTTTCCTTCCTGCTTCATCCAACTCCTATTCATCCTTCTTTCAAAGGTAGCTTTCCCAAGGAATCCTTTCCTGCCCTCCAGACTCACTTAGCTTCCCCAATGATATGATGTCATAGTTCAGAATACAATATACCTCTCTTTTGTAGCATTTAGTAAAGTAATATTTTTCACAAGTATTTATTTTATATTATTTGATTAAAGTTGGTCTCCTGTACTTGACTGTAAGTGCTATGACAACAGAAACTATATCCACTTTTGCTCATGTTTGCATCCCCAGATCCTAGCAGAGTGTCTGGTACATAGAAGATAATCAGTACATCTTTTATGGTTAGCACATTACATATTAGCTAAATGAATTAAAAGTTGGTGAGATTAATATAGCTTCCATTATAGAAGATTCCTAAAAAGGAGATGGCAGCTATACACTGCTAAAATGACCAGACCAAAACATGAACAAAGGCAAGCTCTAATTTATTCTTTAGTTTGTAGAGATGATTTCTGCAAACAATTAGAATGCTAGTTAATGCACAAAGCTGTATAACAATTCATCATGTGCCTGAACTGCCTGGTTATGTTGTTACAAATGCTGTATCAAGGTAATAAGAATAACGTTACTGGCCTAATTCTTCCACTAGTTGACAGGCATAAAGATTATGCTATTCAAAGAGAGAGGGAGAGAGAGAGAAAGTTCTTAAATTTAAAGTTGTTGGCAATAGAGTTTTCCAGGCATCTCTTGCTCTTTGATTTAATATATAGTTAATTAGTAATGTATGAACTAGTAAATATTTTGAAGTACAATATGCTTATCACTCTTTTCAGTTTGGATTATCTGATTAGAACCTCACTCAAAGAAACAGGTTATATGAATATTTCTGTTTGCAGAAACTTTTGGTCTAGATAAAAATTTATATCAACTCCAACCTGACTCTCAGTGTTGTTTGTGGCTTCTCAGGATTGCTGCTTTTCTCTGTCTCTTACCTACTTCAGAAGTGAGAAAGCAAAGATGTGCCTGTTTCAAACCTCATCTTTCATAATTTCATATAAAAGATAAAGTAGAATAAATAAAACGCCATGATGTACAACGCTAATATTTGTATAATCCCTTACCATCCTGATATTTTGTTGCCCTAATCAGATTTTATTTTAAATAACTATTTCATTGTGACTAGACTGGTCACTTAACCTCCATTTGCCTTTATTTTTTCACTTGTAAAGTGGGAATAAGAATAGATAACGCACAAGGCTATTCTGAGAATCAAGCAAAACATTGTACCTAGAAGTTGTTTGTTTATTAAAAATACTTTGTAAATAGTAGAGTGATTATTATAAACTGAAATATTTAAAATTATCCATTTGATATGCAATCATATAATGAAAAATCTATGGGCATGGCTACATCAAAACTATCTCCAAAATTGTTATGCCTAAATTATCAGGTTAATTATCACCACATAACCCCTATACTCTACAATATTCATCATCTTAAATATAGTCTGTTCTGCTCCAATGAAGGTTTCTTTAAAACAAATTACTGTATACTTGATGGATAATAAAAAAAAAATGCAGTCTGTATAACACACAAGTTGACTTGGTCCCTTGGCAATTTCCCTGAGTACACTGATACTTCATTCTAACTAATTCCAACTAACACTCGTAGCTGAAGACAAAATATACTAACACAGCTGAACCCGGGAGCCAGACTGAAGGAATACAGTACACTATAGGTGCACTGTAATCAGTTTAGTCAAACGTACAGTGAAGCCTGCATTTTAAAATGGGGTTTCACCACTGCATAGATATTGCTATCTAGAGATTTCCTTCATACATTCAGAAATCTGACACGCCTCTCATCTAGTCTGTGGTATTCTTTAACTTCTTTTCTACTTTATTTACTCAACCTCCCTAACAAACCCCACTAGTCATTCTGCACATTGATGATAACAGCTACACTCTGGTCTTAGAATACTGGATATGGAAGCAGAAAAGCCTGAGCAGGAATCCTGGTTCCATTCTCACCAGACGACCAATCTCGGGTTCATCGCTAACCTCTTGAAGCCTCCATTTGTTCATCTGTGAAATAAAACTAATAATGCTCTCTGCCCCTGGTTCATTGTGAGGATTGATGGCATAATTTCTGTAAAGTCCTATGCACCATAAGTACTATATTCAAATTACTGCTGAGATGCAATCAGCATTAATGGTGTGCGCAGGCATTTTGCTGTTAGTTAATTTTCAGCTTCTAGTCCTTTGAATTTTTCTAAAGAACATAAAGTATCAGTGCATTTTAGGTCCTCAAAATGAATGCCCCCTCCATGTGAACAAAGTTCAGAAGACCGATTTTCATTCTATTTTGCTCTGTGTTGAGTACAAAGTTTGACCTCGATTATCTGCATATGTTAAATCAAAGTCTTGCCTGATCTGGATTGTCCTAGATAATTAGCTCAGCCCCTTACTTCACATTTGTGTTCAGCCTTATCAGCCCTAACATCTTAACCTTCCTTGCCATGTTTATGTCCTTACGTGTGATTACATTCAACCATTTATTACTGATATTTTTTTAAAATTGAAGAACAGATATCATTATCCTCAAGGAGATTCCAAAGCATCTTCCAAACCTAATGTTTAGATCTAAACCACTCAGCATGTTTGGCAAAATACTCACAACACAGCTATCTGTTTTTGGAATAAGTGCCCCTCTCCATTCTAGTTAATTGAAAACAACTCTAAATTGCCCTCCTGAGCATAAAGAACCAGAGATTAAGATATAGTAGCGGAAAAGTATCAGGGTTTTAAAGTCTTATATAAACAACACAGTTGTTTGAGCAGGTGACAAATAAATTCAAGCTCCCCAGGACACACTTGTTTAGGATTTTCCCAATTAGGCATTTTATTTGATCTTCGGGTCTGGGTGAGCCACAATTCTCTAGAATTGAAGAGGAGATTAATGGACCAGAGACAACGGCTAATTCATCTCCAGGGCTTTGTTCATTGCTTGTCTTCATTAATTTAATACTGTTATTTCCAAATTTAAATAAATCAAAATGATTATTGGGCTGGGGGAGCTCATATGCAGGAGCCACTCATTTGCAGGGTGATTCTTCAAAGCCCTTACCTTTACGGTAGGTAACTTCACCTGAAAATAATGGCCCCCTTTTGGAGAGCTGTAAATAGTAAAAGAATAACATTTTACCTATTGTCTTGATTAAGTCTGCTCATTGGTGGGAGGGAGGATGGAGGACAACTTAGCTTATTTGCAAAGACTGAAGATAAAACATTTCAAAAGGGTTTCCGTTTGGGGACCTATCACTCACCATACCTTAGAGAAGAATGAGTATGATATGAGGCAGAGTTAAAGGGAAAAGCAGGGTTTTCTTAATGATGCTACAGAACCTAAAATGAAGCACAGCAGGTCGGGATGTCTTACAGAGAATTTAAAAAAAAATTTTTTTTTAAGATACCTCATATCAGTTTTCTGACAAAGTTGATTTTCTCTCCTTGCACGTGCTCGTCTTTGAATTTGGGACATTCACTCGGTAAGTGCATTTTTAACAGACGAGATACGATGTTTTGTTTTGTTTTTCCTACCTTGTTGAAAAAGAAATTAAAATAACTTGTTTTATCTCACCCCAAATAAAAAGATTTTATCCATAAAAACAGATTCCTCTGAACATCAGCAAAGCAATTAACTAATTTAAAGAAAATACATATTTAAAGAAAAAAGAGCACACATAAAAGCTTAATACCTATTCCTTCACCTTTTTCAACCAAAGTGTGAATTCTGAGTTAAGATCTTGCCAGTTGAACAGGTGAGCATTTAGTGAACTCAGGGTAACACACATTTAGGTTCATTTACATTAATCAAAAATAAAACTACTTTCAAGTGCCTTGAAACATTTCTTAGCCACAAAGAACTGTCTTCAGTTCAATATGGAAATGTATAGCAATGTTCCTATAATTCTGGCTCATAAACACTGTCCCTCATCAAGCACAAAGAATAGAATAGAACCAAAGTTAGTTCTTTTTTAACATTTAGAAAGTGCCTCTCTATTTGCTTGTTCACAAAGTCTAATGGTTCTACAATAACTGAAAATAATTTAAAAGCAGTCCATCCTGAATGACAGGAAGCAGAATGGGGATAATAAATGTTTATTAGGTTTGTAAAGAACCAAGCAAATTATCTTATCTAAAGGCCCTTTAAAAAAATTGTTAACAGTTTCCCCTACCATGGGAAGGGGCGAAAGGGAGTTGAAGTAGCTCACCCAAGATGATTTAGCAAGTCCAGTTTTCTTTCTATGAAATTATGCAAAGATTATCACAGAATTTTAGTTGTATAACACGTCTTTATTTCCTTTTTCCTCTCATTTATCTAACGAAGGGTAAAAGTGCTGGGAAAGGAACGCCTCTTTGCCTTGCTCTAACCTGGGTGCCGAGTCTGTACAAAGTTGGTAATATCTTTTGGACACTTAACAAACTATGATTCTCTCATTCCTATTTCCCTTTTTTAAATTTTAACTTTCAGTTAAGTTCCTGTTTTTAAAATTTCCATTCTCAGGCAACATTCACACTGCATGAAAATAGCCATGCTTTCCAAGGTCTAATTGAAGCTCTCCAGAATGAAAAGAATATATTTTTTATTTTGGAAACAAGCAATGGAGAATTTTAAAGTTATCAATTTTCATGTTAAATAAAACTTACATGTACCCATTTAAAATGCATTCCTTCCTTCATGCACCAATATTTATTGCACACCTGATAAATTAAGAATCACTTTGGTGGTATAGAGAAACTGCACGGACGATATGAATCAGGTATGGAATCTTTCTTTTGGAGGATTTAGTAAAGACGGTAGTAAAGATCATCTAACTGAAATATAAAGAAGAAAATTATTAGCTCATTTTGAAAGGTACAGAAAAACACCACAGAATTTCAGAATAAAAATGTGTAACATATTGGGGCATTTACTAAATGCCAGGCAATATTCTATGGGCTTTACTTGTATTAACTCATTTATTACAAGAATCATATGAAGAAAGTATTATTATTTCCATTTTTAACTGAGCAAACTGAGACACAGGAGTAAGTGGTAGATTCTGGATTTTTTCTGGGGCACAGCAAAACTATGTAAGGAATTAATACAATATATTGTCCTCCCTAGTATGATGAAATATTATAGCTGTGCTAGTTATAAATGAAATCAAAGAAAGCTGTGGATGCTCATTCCACAGTCTGGACACATTATATTTTCAGATAAACTATAAAAATTTTATTCCATTTGAAAATCATAAGGAAGTCTTTTCCTGTCCTAGAGTATGTCGGAAACAAAACACAGTTGCTATCATTACCAAGTATTCATCAGCAATTCTCTGATCTAGGGAATGTGCTATAGCCTCTGAATATGCATAAAATACTGTAAAACAATGACTGTGTTATTGGGAAAATTAAAAGGGGGAAAATCCTGTTACAGTTTATACCTGTAACTCAAGCAATAGCAAATACTTAACGTGTTGCAGTAACAAAAATATGTGATATCTGGATAAAATTCAGTGTCCCATCATAGTGTTTGTAACTAGCAGAGCTATTAAGTGGGTATGACAGTGGTTGAAAGAGTTAGTCTAAGGTCATGTACATTATTAGAAGGAAAGATAAAAAATGTAACATGAGACTGTAAAACATAGCAAAACCTCACGTCAAATATGAATGTGGGTGATATTGCATATGTGACTCTATTTACAAAATATAAATGCAAATGAACTAAAGAGACAGAAACAGAATAGCAGCTATGTATAGCAGGGGAAGCATAGAGAGATTGGGAGGTGATGAGTTTTGTTTGTTTGTTTATTATTATTTTCGGAATAATGAAAATGCTTTAAATATGATTGAAGTGATGAGAACACAACTATGTGATTATACCGAATACCATTGATTGTATACTTTGGATGGATTTATACATTATTAGATGTATCAAAAAATTGATTCTTTAAAAAAAATACATGTAAACTAAACAATACTATTACAATATACTAGGATAGGGGCCCGGCTAGATAGCTCAGTGGATAAAGAGCTCGCCGGTGTACCACATGGGAGGCCCTGGGTTCGGTTCCCGGGGACCTCTCCTAGCGGGCAGACCGCCTTGAGAATGGCAAGCCGCCATGGGCGGGCCGGAGCCGCCGTAGGCAGGGCAAGAAGCTGCCACGGACATGGCAAGAGCCGCCACAGGCAGGGCAGGTCGCCGGCGGATGGAGCGCAGCCAGCCACCCGTGAACTGAAAAGCCGGCCGTGAACAGACGCAGAGACCGCCCACAAGCGGGGAAAGCCGCGCCTGCGCAGTGTCCAATCTCGGCGCGTCACCGCAGCGGGGGGAAGAGGAGATATGTAATAAAATAAATAAATCTTTAAAAAAATATATATATACTAGGATAATATACAAATAAAAGGAAATGCTTCCCCAAAAAATCAGTGTCCAAGTGATTTTAATATAAATAAACAGAAGAGAGTAAGAATTGTACTCAAAGTGGGAGCATATGAAGAAATGTAAAACTAAGAAGGAACCTTTGAAACCCTCTCCACCAAGTTTTTGCTGTTTGTAGGAAAGAAGTCATTCTATTAACAGCTAAACATCGTTCACAGATAGAAAGAGGTTTGAAATGTACATTCATTATGGCTAAATATAACATACACCTAAATAACTAAATGCCACAAAGGTACAAGTGTTCAAATTTGCCATTCTATGATTTCCTTCTTCGTTCATTCGCAAATTCTTTCCAAGATATTTTTAATGAAATTCAAGATGGAAATGTTTTTAACTTTTAATTATATTATTAGCTGTGGATCAGATTTAATTCAGTAAATTCCACCTTTCCATGAACAACTGAAGAAATTTTGGCTTAGAAAGGCCATGACTTTTCTCTAAAGTCATGTAGCCAGGAAATGGTCTAAGAACTAACCTTTATTTTTAAAGAAAGAGTTGCCTTGAATAAGGATTGCAATACTTTGTCTTCATCACAGTCTCTCATAGGAGCTACTGTTCTAGCTTCCATTTTTCACGACTCCTCTTTTCTGCAAATTAGATAGGTAGGAAGCATGGCTTTTAAATTGTAATTTTGGATATAATGGGTTTGTTCATTCAAAGAACATTTACTGAGTTGTCCATGAAGCACTAGGGTTTATGCTGGGCACTGGGAAAACAAATATGAATGCAGGAAAGAGCACATTCAAACTGGGGGAAAATTGATAAGGAAACAAAGGATGATGTAAAACCCCACAGCTAGTAACTGCGGGGAGCTTTTCTTCCCAGGTGCTTCTCTTCTGGAAGGAATGGACCATTTTCGGAAGCCAGAGATTCAGTCACAGCCTCACACTCTTCTGACCCTGTGATCTCCTGGCAGGACCTCCCATCACGTGAGCCCAAGTAGAAGCCTCCTGGACAAAGAAGAATGGAAAAGATAGAAACTGGCCCTGGAGGAGCTAAAGAAAGATATCCAGCACAAACAGTACAACACCTTTCCCAAGTATCTTACTGGATAATAGGAAAAGGTAGACATATAAACAAATTAGGGCAGCACAATATTATAGGTTCAGTCTTAGTTTCCAAGCTGCTATGATAAATACCACATAATGGGTAGGCTTAACCCTGAGAATTTATTGTCTCATGGTTTCGGAGGCTGGAAGGCTTATTTCCTCCCAGGGTCGGAAGCATTCTGGCTGGCTGGCAATCCTTGGGTTCCTTGGCTTTCCCATCACACTGCGATGTCCTCTCCTTTCTCTTCCCATTCTGTTGACTTCCAGCCTCTTGATCCTCTCCATGGCTTTTTTCTGGTGGCCTTCTCTATAAGGCCTTTAAGTAATAGGATTAAGACCCATCCTGATTAAGTTGGCCACCCTTAGATAACAGTAGCATCTTCAAAAGGTCCTATATACAATGGGTTCACACCCATAGGAATAGATTGAGATTAAGAACAAGATTTTTTGGGGGTACAAAACTCAACATGCCACAAATTCTATAAAAGCGTTAATTACTGTTCTGTGAGACTCTCAGTCCTTCTCTCTATCACACATGTGTTCTTTCTATCAACCTATTTAATATATATTCATGAACGAGAGCAGTCGAAAGTTATAGGACAGACACAGTGAAGAGGAATGAAGGAAAACAAAAGGGAGGAAAGCTAAGAACACAGGAAAATGGCTTCCATAAAGAAAAATAAACAAGATAATAAAGAGCTTCCCCTAATATTCAGAGCAAACAATATTCATTTCTTCACTAATCAGTCTGGAATGACTATCTATACTTACCCATAAAGAAGTCATCTTTAATTGACAGAATCCTCAACATTTAGAAATGGAAGTGACCTTAAATAAACCTCTTTCTTTCCTTCCTTTCTTCTTTCATTCATTTTACTGTTTCCTTCACATGGATTTTGAGCATATACTGTGCCGTGTGGTCTTTACTAGGGACGCTCCCTGAAATCATAAAACTTACATTCTAGTGAGCAAAGCTGACTTTAACCAAATGAAAAACAAACATAAACACTATGTAGTAAGTTCTATAGTAGAAAAGGTCAGGAGCAATCTGAGTTCTTAGAACAGGGATGAAACAACTGATTCAGTGAAAGGGAGATAGGTGTGCATCTGGGAAACTGTGCTGAGGTGGTAATGCTTGTCCTGAGAATCAACTAGGTAAAGTGTTGAGAAAGAAGAAAATTAAAGTCTTTATCCTAAGCAATTTCAAAATCTGAATATTTCTGTGACATAATGGAAAGGATTGATATCAGAAAGACATTTAGTATTATTAGATATAAATAAATGGGAATATAGAAATAGGAATGTATTTACCTCTACGCATAATATTTCTATGGGGAACACTTAAAAACAGTAGCTGATTTGTCAGAACAAAGAGGCTGAAATAAAAAGGTAAGGTACGAGTGAGACATACTTTCAGCATATTTGTAAATTTTCTGGAAAATTTACAACTTAAGCAAGTGGAAGATTTTTATTTCAGCTAGAAATTGAAGCAATTAGTAAAAGTGTGAAATCCATAATCATTTGTTGAGCTGCTTTTTAAAAGTGTTTATCATCACATTTAGTAAATTTCACTGTCATAATTGACCATATTCTTCCCGCACACATGGCAGGAAGCAGCGCACATGCTCCTCATTGACGCCACTAGAAGGCACATGCTCTAAGGCACAGGAGCAAAATTTAACTTTAATGCATATATAGGAAAATCATTTTACCCATAACTCTGCACAATTATAATTACTGAAAAAGGATGAAATGACACGTAATTAATTGTAATACCAGGGATCATCTAGGGCATAGTTACCGGATAAAGGAGGCTGAAGAACGGAATACAGAGATATCTGCTGTCTTGGGAATAGCTAGATCATCCAGAACAATGATCCCTTTCAGTCTCCTGTTGACTTCTCAGAAGAGGCTAGAATGCATCTCCATGGATTTAGACAGAAAACTCTCCCCCTTCTCTACAACTGCCTTTTGCACCTCTCTCTCGATTACAGCTAGATTCCTTCTAGTAGTAGATATTTAAGGATAAGAAATACCATCATAACAAAAAGAAAGACAGGATTTGTTATAGCATATCCAGCTTCCAAAAGTTGTGCTATAACCCTCACAGGAACAGGAGGTTAGGACTAGACTCATCAAGACCTCAGCAGTGGACACATCGGAATTATGTGTGACTTAATTACACATCTGTGCTATGAAAATGCTGTCCATATGTCTGTTTCCTCAAGACACTCTCAGTTTATGCCTATTGCCTCGGTATAATTAATAGTACCCATTTGCAGTTCCAAAGTGTACTGAATTAGATGGTAAATTGGACAGTCATCCTATCAATGGGGAGTGAATAAGGAGAGCATGTTGGAGACGTATGCTCTGAGAGTGAATCAGTGTTTTCAAGGGAGTAAAATTAAATTCCAATCAGTGTAGCTACATTTCCTCTATGTACTGCTCAGCAGCAAATATGAATACTGCAATGGAGAGACAGTGGTTGAAAACTTTGACACAATATTGTATCAGTGATATATATTAAATAAAATTCTAATCTTAATTTGGAACAGTAACAAAGCTTTCCCAGCAGCTTGAGAGATGAGTGCCTTTACCCAAAGTTCTTAATCAAGATTTTAACCTCTGTCAGGTCAGTCTGGATCACTGTACAGTTATATTATTACTGACCTTTACATGTGTTGGATTATTTTCTCTTCAGAGTCAAAGATACTTTCATAGCATGCTAATGGAAGACAAGGAAGGCATGTTAAATCCTTGCCCCAGTGATGTTTGAAATAGTGTGCCCTAATTTTCTTCAACTCATGACACCTGAATATTCTTGCTGGACTACCTGGGCATGGGAAGCCCAAACTACTAATTGCCATTCTATATAGACTGCACTTGATTTTTGTATTACTACCCTTTCTATTTTCAAATTCTGCATTGGTGATTTTGTGAAAACATCATAGTATTGACATAAGATCTCCCTTGAGAGCTGAGGCCATGCTAATACAATTATTTGCATAAAGTGGAAATGAAACATAAGTTGAACAAAATTTAGTAAATATGCCTACAGACACACTCTTTCTGTCATGTTCTCCTCTACCAAAACACTGATAAGGAGGTTTGAGGGGACTAAAAGCTTATAATAAGAGAGGATATCTGAAATGCTTTTTACCTACAGCTTAAGAAATAGTAGTTTAGTCCAATCCAGCATTCATGCATCAGAAGAGCAATTTAACATGGATAGGGAGAGGGGGGCATGTGCTCTATTTAAGCACTATAGCATTAAAACCTGCATTTTTTTTCACTCGGAGAAATCAATGAATCAAATGTAAAGTAGAAAAAGTGAGCTATGTTTCTACTGAAACATAAGCCAAGACAGAATAAGACAAATAAAACCATAGCTAAAACTCCCATCATGGGGGCTAACATTTATTTCTAGATAAATACACCATGCTCTTTGGGTTTGACTCCAATACCTATTTATGTAGATAGAATAAAAGAACCAACCAAATGCCCCCCTTCGCCACTTCAAGGAGTAACTGCTGGGAAGAAGCAATTATAGTCAAATTGCTTACACCTTAAACCCCAGGTGCTCTAGATGGATGGACAATCCCCTACAGTGTGAATCTGTAGCTCTGAGACTCAGGGGGGGTGGCAGGAGGCAGAGCCATGACAGATGTGTTTTATAGTGGAGAACGCAGAAAGACCTTCAAAGTTAGAAGACTGAAGGCCCGTGGGAATAGGTGAGAGACCTATTTCAACAACAAAAGCGCACATACACGCAAAAACATGCATTTGTCAGGGTAAAATGTGAGTTCAAAAGAAAGAAACGATGAGGGAGGGGAGGCTATTATATAAATGAAAAGGATGAGTCATTATACATGCAGGTTTTCCAGTCGGACGGAGGGTCATATAATGGAAAATATTTATTGAGTAGCTGTAATGCCTAAAGCTTTATGAGGAATGAAAGAAAAACCGGACATATAAGAAGTGACCCTGCCCTCATGAGTGAGCTTTTAGAAGAAAAAAGGAATGGCTGGCTTGTAAAGAAGCAGCATGGAAATACAAATGCATTGGCTGAACAACATCTGCAGGAAAACACCACAGTGAAAAAAGCTTAAGAATAAAAATTGTACGCAAGAGAAATGGTGAGGGTTTGAGAACTCTAATATCACACTTTGTTTGAATTCCTGCTTCTACTACTTGGTAGCAGTGTGGCCACTGGCAGGTAATTAAACCTCTGAAATGAAAATCATCAAAATATAATCTTCACATGATTTCAGTGAGGATTAAATTAGATAGTACATATAAAGTGTCTGTTCCTGGGGAAGCCTATTATCCCCTCAAGATTGCTGATTTTATTATCTCGAAAGACGAAACCAATAATACCTACGCATCTTACAAGGTTCTAGTAATGACACATGTCATGTCTACCAACAAATGTTGAGAGTCTAGGAAAGTTCTAAGTGGCATACTGCGCATGATCTTTATGTTGCACATGTTCAAACTAGTTTCATTATCAATAAGGAAAAAACAGATCTACACATTGGATGAAATTTTTGGTGATAGAAATTCTCCGAAAATAGTCAGTTTCTATGGACAGAGATTTTTCTTCATGTAATTCAATCCCATCCTTGGATTCTACAATAGGTTTTAGTTGTTTGTAAGGTTTCTATGCAAATCTTTACTGAGGAAATCCCATACGGGTAATGAGCTGGTGTACCTTGCCCTTTAATTGATTTCCAGATAGAGAGCACTGTCCAGGGAGTCATGTAGCACAGACTCCTGTTGAGCCATTCTGCTTTATCCAGATTACCCTTCATGTGTTATCAGGAAACCCTGCCGTGCTCTCTCCCTTCAGGGGATCATTTTTCCCTTTGGGTGGAGATGCCAGGGTTTTACAGATAACTCAGTTGGGAGTTTTCATGGCCATATCTCTCACAATCACAAACTCAGAAGCAAACACGCTCTTGCTTTTAATATGGTTCAGAATCACAAATTCTAGAAATATCCTATTCAACACAAAAGCCTTCCTTAAATAAAGCGCTTTTTATTTTCATTTTGTTTGTCAACACTCTGTTTGTTGCCAAAGATGATTTACTCAAGAGCAAACACTATTAGATACCTGATGTCCCTCTGTACTACCTCAGGGGGACTTCAAAACCCACCACCTCAGATCTCAGGACTTCAAAGAATTTCCCCTGAAGCTGTGTTTACAGCATAAACTGAAAAACAAGGTCCTGCTGGCCTTCACACATCTTTTTGCCACATTAAAACCCTGGCTGCACCAAATAACAACTCTCTCTGAATCAGTTGGTGGCAGGTTTGGGGGTGGCTGCCATGCATTTTAACTTTTTAAAAATGACAAGCCCCTAGCCAAATGAAAAATGATCTGAGTGGACTTTTTGTCCATGCTTCTATCCAATACATTTCTCATGATGGGATGTAGCGCCACCGTATGGTAGGAAATACTTTAAAGTGGAGGCAGGACGTGGAAGGGATAATGGTGGCATGCATATTTTTCCCTCTAGACCCATGCTTTTCCCTTCGTTTCACCTGCAATTGCAGTTCTGCATGCAAAAGAAGCAGGGAGGCAGTTCTTAGATTTGTCTTCCTTGGGAGTCACTAAAAGCCTTGCACTAAACCTAGTTAATGACTGCTTTGAGCACAAGGGTTGCTAAGGAGACAAAGAAAACATGGGTTTATAAAGCTACAAAAGAAAACAAAAATCATGTACTTTGATTTTCTGATTAATAATGCTGGGTTGTTTCTCTCTGAAACCTTTTCACTTTCTCTCTCTATTTCCTGTTTTCTGGGTCTTACCCATCCTTCCTCTTTGCTTGGTGGCAATGTCTACCTACATGCTAACTCCTGGAAATCAAGACTCCCCTACTGCTGGACTCAACCATGGCTCGAGTTTTCTTTTTGACCCTTCAAAATGTTATCATAAATATTTGTTATTCCCATATCCCATTCCTTTATGGCTCTATGCTAGGCAAGGTGGCAGCTGACTAATATAATTTTTTCTCAAACTCTGTCATTGAACATACTGGATATGTTAGAAATATGTTAAAATCTAACAAAGAACTTCTGAAACTGCTTCTCCTTTATTCAAAGATTTCTAAATATGAAATTTAGGAAAAGAAAATTGCATTAACTTTGTTGCCTTCCTTCCGTGTGCCAGTAACTCTATTAGCTGATGGCACATATTTTATCTGACTTAAATGCACAGCTATCTTTGAAAATAGACAAGTCCCCAATTTTCTGATAATCCAAGCGATTTTTCCAACGTCATACAGCTAATAGACGTTCCATCTTGCTGCAATACTACACTCCCATTTTTCTCCCACACCAATTGGCTCAACCTTTAAAAACACAGAATTGTGGCAGGTAAGCATTTAGCATCTTTCAAATCACATTAAATAGAATATGACTTGGCCTATAAGATTTCTGGAAACAAACAAACAAAAAAAGCTAGAAGGGTCCTCAGCAGATCATTATATACCTTATACTAACCAAATAGTAAACCTTTATTGAACACCTGCTATATGTAAGATATTATGCGAGGTCTTATGAGGGTATAAACAGGGAAACAATATTGCTCCTCTGCTCAGTGACGAAGGAATTAAGTCCTTCAACACACACTGATGCAACTCTCTTTATGTGCCTAGAAATGGGGGAGAAGCTGAAGCGACATCTACAGGGAAGGCAGATATGTAAACAACTTTGTTTAAACTCACTAAAAATTATCACAGCCACAAAGGACTCAATACTTTCTAGGGAGACGAAGGACATCAGGAGCTTTGAGAATGCTTCATTGGGGAAGTCTCTGGAGCTGGATCCTTAGGGTGAATCTCTGATATCTTGTTTCACATTACCTAGAATGAAATGAAATCATTTAACTCCAAGCACAACATCAAATGAGACTAGCATAATCTAGATAATTTCTGTACTCACTACCCAAAAATATCTAGATTCAAGTTACTCAAATTTTCATATTTCAAATGGTAGAAAGTCTAATTGCCTCTCCGTGGTCTCTGTGAATTCTTGGAGTGCTCACTACCATTTCCAGGTAGGCTTTGAACCTGAGCTTTTGCCTCCACTCACACAGTTCATTTTCAGGACTATCCCACCAGCCTGTGCTTGCTGCTCGGCCAAATGTGAAGTACAACCTTTTCCCTTAATTTCAATTACGTAAATTAATCCATGAAGAATTTGGGAAATGTAAGGGACTTTGGGGATGGAAAATAGGTTTGAGGACTTAGAGGGAGAGAAGAGATACAGATAAACAGATAGATGGATAGCAGACACTCGATAATCTCACTAGTTATTTTTAAATTAATACTTCCCTGGGCCATTTCCAAAGCACATCCTCCAGCTTCCTGCCAAATTGCTGACTCTCTTTCTCTTTCTTCCTGAAGCTTTCCTCATCATCCACAGGAACTCCAAATTCTTCTTTGCCTATTTTTCAGGAAAACGGTGCAATTACTTCAAACTCAATCACAGTCTATCTTTACAAATATATACCGATTAAGATTCTCAGGAAACAAAAGAGCCTTTATTTTACATAAGCCACTAGGCTTAAAAGGTAGCCACGGTTTTAAATAGCAATATTTATTTTCCACTATTACATATAAAGTGGTTACCACAGCATGTAATACACAGTAACTCCTTAGTAAGTGGTGGATGCTATCATTACTAATGATAATAAATAATTATATTCTAATGTAATAAAATGGTAATATCATGCAATTATGTCATAATTATTATGATAATAATAATTAAAATAATCAAATGGGCATAATGAAATTTGTGTTATGGGTTAAATCATAGACCTGTAATTTTTATTTTATTTTAATTTATTCACCAAAAGTTTATCTAGTGTAAATGGTATTTTTAATGATATAAAATGATATTGGATATAGCATTTTGAATTATGTACTCGAATATCTTAGCTCCAAGAGTGATACATAAACTGAGAAAGATCACTTGCTAGACACACTACTATAACAGCCCCTCCAAATTTTCAACAGGATATTTTCATCTTGATAAACTGATGCAATTGCTAAAATAATTACTTATCTACCTATGTCTCTCTTTCGCTCTCTCGCTATCTATCTAATCATCAATCATAGAGAAGGGCTAAAAATGTCTATGGATTTTACTTTATTTTAAAAAAACAAAGTAAACATTAGACGCATTATCGCGCTTCTGTTTAAACCCTTGTCTTTTGTTTAAACTCTTGCTGACATCTTTAATTTTACCCTACCTTATGTCTTGAATTTTATCCTATACAAATATCATTCATGTTTTGATGTCCAAGTTCAAGGTCAACTCTACTAGCAAGGTTCTCTTTATTATTATATCTACATTGTTCATTCAATTTTCTTCACAACTAGAATTCTGGTTTATGATGAAATTTGGAGCTGAAAAGCTTGCTATCTTGTATTACTAAAAACTTTCCCCATACACTTTAATTTGGGGTGTATAACAAATATGCAAATCCCAAGGAAGTATTTTCTTTTGTGCCTACCTCTAAAATAAACCTGACATTGAACCTTATGATTGATACCTAAGCACTGCTAAGTGCACAATTTTTTATTTATTTGATACAATAAAAAATGTTGGCGCTTTTAAAAAATACCAATTTGGAAAAGAGAAGAGGTCTTTTTATAAATAATATTTCCTATAATATTTTGAGAAAGGACTGTTAAAGTACAAGACTGGCATGCAATAAAACCTTAATACGTGTTGCTTGATTTTGAATTTTATTTATCTGGCAGAAGTAACCTCAGAGGCAGTTTGCTGAACACCTGATGATGTTATTCTGTGTGTTTACAGGACCCACCACACCAGATAAAATATTAGCATATTAGACCCACCTTTATAATTTTATGTCATGAAAACAAGTCAACAATTAAACAAAACTATATAAAAATGATTATAATTAAATAAGTTTAATAATTCCTTCCCACATCAGCAGCAGAGGCTGGGGCCTCTTGTCTTAGGGTTTGGGTTGGAAGTGCTGAGGAGCTCCAGTGGTGCCCACTACACCCACCAGCCAAGCTTGGAGAAAGGGGGGTTGGGAACAGATGCAGACTCAGGTTTATTTTACAACATTTTTTTAAAATAAAGAAATAAAAACTCCCATATATATACACATTTTTTTTTCTTATTTGGGGGAAACATTTATTTTGCACAGTGTTTCAGTTTTAAAATATCGTTAATAAAGACCAAAAACTGGTATGTTTTACTTTGTAGCTTAAACCTAAGAAAATCCTTAGTCACTAATCTATTAAGGTAAGGTATTGCATACTGTCTATAATGCAGTATGTACTTGATGATTGGCATTAATGGAAAGAAATAAATGTAAACCTCTAAAATCGATTTGATTTGATTTTGAATATATTTGATTCATATATGGTTTCTCAACTTTGACACACTATTGGTGCATTAGACTGGAGACTCTCTTGTACATTGTAGGATGTTTAACAGCATCCCTGGGCTCTACCCACCAAATGCCCATCGCAAACCCCTCAGTTGTGACAACAAATATGTCTCCAAAAAGATTTTTTCCAGTGTTTCCTGGGTGGGGAAAGGGGAAAAAATCACTCCTAGAGGAGGACTACTCATATGTGAATATAAGTTTGTTTTGTAGTTGAAAGAGGTACATTTTACTTCAAATAAAGCCACTCTGAAGACCTGATACAAGGTGACAGATATTCATACCTTACCAATGCAACCCAAATAAAACTAGACTGCTTCTAGGCCAGTCTAAGATGGTGACATAAATAAACAACAAATAAAAATAAAACATAAAAATACACATATATACATATGTATATAAAATTTTCTATTTTCCACAAACCTTGTAAAGAAATGTAAATATTTACTGAAGGTTGCTTAAAGGACACTACTTAAAGTTTGCTTAAGGGCTTTTAGGGTTAATAATGATGTTTCAGATGATGGATTTTGAGATAAAGTGGTATTTCTTATTTGACAGGGTTCTACATGGAAATTTGGGGTAAACATGGAGTTCGATTAACATTTGGAGAGCTGTCCTCTCCCAGCTTCAAGGTCCTAAGACAACTGCATAACACAAGGATAATTTCAAAGTGGTTACAGTCCCTAGTTATAGAAAGGACTAAAACTATTAGCCAATGTAAATTCAGTGAAGCTTATTTAATATTTGCTCTTAAGAAAGGTCCTACATGAATCCCAGTTATGAGCCTTCCTGGCACCAAGGGATTATTACCAAGCATCAACCAGCAATGCATTTGGAAAAAGACCTTGACCAAAAGGGAAAATATTAAATATAAATGAATTTTTATGGCTAAGAGATTTCAAAGTGAGTCAGTAGGCCATTCCAGAGGTTATGTTTATGCACATCTCAAGAGGATCTCATTGACTGCCACAGTAAATAATGCCTCAAGGAGGGCTCTAGAGACATTGAGATACTATAGGCAGGGTAGACAATCTCAGGAATTCGGCATCCTGTCAGTGGAACTTACCTTGGAATATATGTTCCCCAATATAACATAGTTACTCATTGATAATTTCCCTATACATGGTTCTTCTGCTCCTTTTATTTGAACCTATAATTAGCACTATATTCATTAAATATATGTCTCAGAGAATTAAATCTTTGGTCTGTTTGTATGCCGGTTGATCCCTGAATCTCAGCAGAGTTGCAACACCTACTCCTCCGTTCACTGAACAAATAAAAAAGGATGATGATGGACAATGCCCATCCCAAAAAACAAAGTATCTACAACTGCAAGCAAGATAGTTTCATCCATCTGCCCCATGGAATCTAAGCCCCTTCTCAATCAGAAACAGAGTGGGCATCACCATCCCCAAATCCTCAAGATTGAGGAATGAACAAACATAAGGGGGGACTGCAACTATGGTCTAAAGTAGACATTATTATTATTCTAGCAATGAAAGATCTTGTAACATTGGTATAAAGGTAGTGGTCACCAGAGGTTCTGAGAGGAGGGAGAGGTAAGAATAGGAGTAACATGGGGGCATTTTTGGGACATTGGAATCGTTCTGAATGATATTGCAATGACAGACACAAGCCATTATACAGTTTGACAAAACCTACAAAAATTGTGCTGTACAAAGTGTAAAGTGTTAACATAAACTATTGACCATGGTTAGTAGCAATGCTTCAATATGTGCTCATCAATTGTAACAAATGTACCACAATAATGAAAGATGTTAATGGGGGAAAGTGTAGGAGGGGTTGGGGTAGGGTATATGGGAATCCCCTCCCCCCCTTTTTTGATGTATCATTTATGTAAGCTAAAGCTTCTAAAAAAGAAAAAAGAAAGGTCCTGTTCTGCACCAAGTCAATTGCTTCATCAATCTCTCAGTTAAAATTTCATGTGAAAATGTTCAAAAGGATGTTCCCTCCATCTTAGATAGCCTAACCCACCATTCTTTTAAAAATAAAGACCCAGTTGTTCCTGTAATATGCCTTCAAAATTTTGATATCTTTCTACTTGAGATGCTGAAGATTTGGGCCCTCATGTTAATTCCTTATGTGAGGAGCAAGGTGATTTTAGACTTAACACTTGAAGTATTGGTTATTATTGAACTCTTTTTAATCTCATGGAAAAGATATGCTAAAAGTAAAAGGACTCTTCAGAGCTTTGTTTAACTTTACATCTGCCTTTGATTGTACCGATATGCTAATAAGCTCTGAGTCACCAGTTAGTAATATGCTCACAAAATCTACATCCATAGTATCATTTCCAGAATTAAGCAGGACAGTAATTTAAATGTATAAGATAAAAATTAGTTCTGGACCTTCTTTTTACATTCAAGCTAAATATTTTTATACTGATTTTAAAGAAATTGGATCATTGGGCACACTTGCAAGAGTGAAGAAGAAAATAATTACCCTTCTCAGAATAAGGTCATGGTTTTATTAACATGGTTCATAACAGACCTTAGAAAAATTATGAACTTGATAGTTATCTATCAAGAAAAAGAGATTAATATTAATTATAATGATACAGTATTTATTATTTGAGAAAGACTAACTGACTCTTTGACAATTAAGTAACCAATATTAGCTAATTCCATACAGTAGGGGACTTACTTTGTTCCGTTTTTGGTAAAAACATTTTAAATTTTGTCAATAACAAACTTATAAACATATCAAGAGGGTAATTTCTTAATAATTATATGATCTATGAGTATATTATAGAGGACTTTTATTAATGACAATAAGAGAAAAATGCTATCATTTGCTCTGATATTTTTAAATAATACAATATATCCTACAACTTGCTTATTTTGTTTCTAAAATGGTATTATGGCTTTTAATCAATAGTATAGTCTACTATTAATATTAATAAAACAACAATTAATATTCAATGCGAAATTACTGTATACCAGACAATTTCCTATGTATTATCTTATTTATACGCAAGGCAAACTTTTGAATTAAGTATTATGGTTATCACCCCACAGAAGAGAAAACTAAGACAACAAAAAATTTAAGTAACTTCCCCAAGATTAAACAACTGATAATTGTCAGAGCTATGAAGCAAACCTAGAGAGTTGCTTATAGAGCACCTGCAATTAACCATCACTCTTATATGCTGCCTGAGCTCCAGTATGCCACCAAAATTTAAAATGGAATCATCTAATATCCCATTCCTATCAAAAATCAAGTTTAGAATAAAAATAGGGAAATAAATATGTTACCTCTCCACGCTCTTCTACCTAGTCTAAGCTGTATTCTTCAGTCCAATTAGAACACTGAGAGGACTCCTTTCATTATTTTACTTAGGAGGAGAGTATCTGAGGAACACAGGATTGGATTAATCATAATCCTTGCTCATCATTTGTCTAGGCATGGCTCACTTTTTTTTAAATCATTAAGTTGGTCACTTTATGTTATGTGGGAAGCACCTAGGAATCAACTACCCATTAGGGCCTTGACAACAACCTATGTATACAAACAAACAAAAAACTTAAGTTTTCAAAAAGTTTAAGTTTAGTCTCTCACAAATTAAGGAACAGTAAATTGAACTGTAATGGGAAGTTTA
>PVKH010006840.1:0-20702 GCA_004027955.1 Chaetophractus vellerosus | reverse complement strand
TCTGCTCTCTGCTGCCTCTTATCTAGCCTTCCATACTTGAGACCACCCCCACCGAGGGGCGGGGCTCAATGTCTCACTGACGTGGCAATCAATGCCCCACTCACAACTCAATCATGCCCAGATGAACAGATGAGCCCACAAACACAATCCAATTTATATTTTTGGAATTCACAATCAATTCAAACTCAAACCACCACAGAGGTCTATGAGAATATAAATAATTTCAACCCAAATGTCTTAATAATTGCAACTTGTGCTGGTTTCCTGAGCTGGGAAAACCCTAAATTTTTGCTCTACATTGAGTGGTCCCAGTATCAGTAGCTCAGCATCACCTGGAAGCTTGTTACACGTGCAGACTCTCAGGCCCCACTCTGGACTTACTGAATCAGGATCTGCCCTTTTAGCAAGATCATGATGTGGTTTATATTCACAATAGAGGTTTAGAAGCACTGTTCTAAGTCACTGTTTCTCATTCTTGAGTGCACATGAAAAATCATGGAGAGCTTATCAAATTCCTATGCCTAGGCACACTCTAGACTAATTTAACTGGAATTTCCAGGTGGTCTCCAGACACTATATTTTTTGAAAAGCATGCCAGGTGACTCCAATATGTGGCAAGGTTGAGAATCATTTTTCTGGATTATAAAGAATTCCTCCAGTTTTTCTATTATTCATAAAAATCATTGAGCTTCACAATTTATCTGTGACAAGAAGAAAAAACTTGCCATTTCAGGTCCTTGTTTATTCAAAAGAAAGTATATAAAAAGACTCTAAATAGGAAAATTAATAGAAAATATAATTCAGTGAATGTTGGGTGTAAATGTTCTCCAGAAGTACATTCTCGTGTGTTGGTTGTAACAGAAATATATTTAAAGGTTATTGATGGTCACTGCTATTATTATATTAACATCACTGAGTTCTTTCCACCTGGAGTTGGCAGCTCTGTGCATTTTCTTGGTCTACAGAATGGACACCGGCTACAAAACATTGCATAAAAATTTACTTACAACCTTTGTAGCTCTTTGAAGGGATACAGCTTTGTGCTCAAATGTCAGATGCAACACCATAAGTGGGGTGCTTTTAAAAATCTCCCCTGCAGGCCTACCTTTCTTTCTACCCAGCAATTGCATTAATAGGTGCTTTTAGAAGGTAGCTGGTCCTCTCAAGATGTTGGCTTCTTTTAAAATTCTTTTAATCAAGATCTGCCTCTAATGCTCTTCATTTACTTTCTTAAGTGATGGTATAACATGAAAGCCACAGGGAGGAAAAAAAGAACTGTTACAGGGACTGGACCAAACAGAGACTCTGTGCTTCCTCTTTGAAGTGTGACCACCTGCGAAGTCCTATTGATTTTGGGCAGCTAAGCTTCAAAGGGATAAAGCTGCACTTCTCCCCCACCTGGCCACTGAATGTTATAACACTTTTGAGTCAGCAGGGGCTGCTTTCAAGTTAAAATTTGAATTAAAAAGCAAAATTGTAAGTGGGGAATGGCTCATAAGGTAGCTTTTAAAACATAAATATGATTTGAGATCTACTCAGCAGTATCTTCTCCACCTCCTTCTTTTGCCCTCTTGCCACCCTCAGTATTTCAAAGGTCAGGTTCTTTCAAATTAGTTTCTAAATCAGAATTTAATGAAGTCACTAACATGAAGGTGAATAGTTGATATATCTAGAGCAATCAGCAAACCAAAAAGTCAAAATAGCTCTCCACCTACATATATTGACCTTGTAAAGAAAAAGAAAAGTCAATGGGAAAAGCTAAGCGTTTTTTCCGTTTCCTTTTCTTTTCCTGTTGACTGCAACAGGAATGGTGATTTATTTATAGATTTAAAAGTAAATTTTGAGAGGTAGTTGAATTTTATGATTCTACATATTTACTAAAGTAAAGCTTATTATGAAAAGATTGTTATATTAAAGTTTAGTAGGTGAAAATACTTTGCACTCATTGAGATTAATATGTAGTTAAGAATAAAAAAGTACCATCTCACATCCATAATGATAGCATTTTCCTTAAAATTGGACTATTATGTTAAATATCTTTTAAAATGTAGTATCCACCAATAAAACACCACGCTTTCAAGTTTTCTCTTACATTTTAATCCTTACAAATGACCGTCCTCATGAGACACAGCTTAAAAACTTTTTCCAAACATTTTCCCCTGGATGAATGCAAATGGTTCCACTTGCCCAGAAAATGGTTTGGATTTATCTTTGCCACTGAGGATGTGGGGTAACACCAAATTTCAAACTCTCTTGGCAGAGCCCAGGTCAACTTTGGGTGAGTCCAGAATGATCCTGAAGATCTGGTCCAAACCAGTTGTTAGAAACATCTCAAACTTGTATTCAAATCTATAATCTGATTCCAACATTACTCATAATTCCCATAAGTCCTTCTACTTAACCATTAGAAAAGTACACAGCATCACCTGAAATGTTGTGTATGCCACGATTGGTACTTGCCATTCAGAGTAGGCAATCATTATACTCTTGGAGGAGAACATGGGAGCACAGTAGAAATTTGGACAAAGGAAATATTTCACTCACTTTGGGGAGTGGCGTATGTCACAGAAATAAATCACAAAGGCTCACAGCAAATATATTATGCAATTTGTGTATTTTGCAATTTTTTATATATTTACCTATAGATATAAAATTTTCAAAGCACTCTTAAACTTTGCACATTTTGTATACAAAATGTTAATAAGCTTCTGCACTTTTAGAAAGTGAAGAAACTGTCAATTTTATGCTGTAGAAGTAACATTTCATTTTTGCCAACACTAGCAACTATGAAATAAAGCCCTCCTTTTTTTTTTCTTTTAACATTTTAGAGTTATATGGCAACTACTGGATTTTGCTTAGTCCCTGGTAATAGAAATAATGTCAGCTATGTACTTGCTATGCACAAATAGAATTTCCATAAAAGTTTTGCATTGCTTTTACAACTAGACTTGTTCCTGATTGTGTACGATAAGTGACCTCTCTTGTCCTTTTTTGATTAAAGAAGATCTTGGCAGAACAGAAACATAAGAATGCCAGCCCTCTGTCAGTATTACATTTCCTTTAATCTGTGACCCTTAATATACTGGCTTTTATTTATTCAAAGCACCATATTATGATGAAAGTAGCAGTTGTGAATTGTTTTGCAGCTTGCCACATAGATTATTTTTTCTTAATCTCTATTGGGTGACTTTGCTTTTTTTTTTAATGATTCAGATTTTGGATGTTTTCATTGTAAATTGTGTGAAGTAAACCACTGTCAGAGATGCTACCTTAATTATCAGAAAATGTTTCATAAGTTCATAAAGTGATAGAGCATATTGAATTCACATGTGGATTTGATTTTCAAGAGTCGACATCTCATTTCAAATCTTTAATATATCTATATTCAGTAAATGGCTCTTTTAGAACAAAAATCTAAGAAAAACTCTGGCAAAGGTGATAGAATTTTCTATCCTCTTGTTCTGAGTTTATAAAAGGATGCTTAATTAATATTTAAGCTGCAAATGAACTTGGAATATTGAGAAATCTCCTTTGGCAAATATGAAAAATTAAGATGCCCCAAGAGCAAAGACTGAAAATTTTAGTTGAAGATGAACATGCATCACCTCCCACATGCCTTTATCTTGTTTAGGCTGAAACTCGATTATACATTGTTGAAAATCATAAAACCTATCCACTAGAAAATTCTCTTAAGTGTCGGATATTTAATTAACAATCTGTAAATGCTAAAGCATAGGCAAGTTATGGTTATAGAATAATTCAATTATTTTAGTGATTAAATTAAGAAAACTCATCTTTTTTCCTTTATAATCATATATAGAGAAATATTTCCCTATATTCCTGAGAAATGAATATAATATACAAAATATTTTTCGATGTTATAAATTATTTTCTGTCTTTCTTTCAGCAACACCCGCTTGTAATCTATTGTAAAGGGCTATGCCTAAGCTTAAAAGAGAAGTAGTCATTTTTCTTCAATTATGGCTCCAAAAATATATGATGTTCAAAGTTGCTGTATATGAGCACCATACATTTTTCACCAGACTTGCAGAAAAATGAAAATAATTCAATCTCACATTTTATTATTATTAATAATTATTGTTATATTATTAGTGATTCATTTATTTTACATTTTTTTTATCCCAGAAGACATAAAAGAGTAAAATAAATTAGCAGTCCTATTTACCTGTCATAGCTTATAGTCAATCAAGCCAGACAGATGACAAGGGAGGTTATTTGCCTTTTTGCTTCATTCTACCTTGGAACCTGTTTTATGGAGAAAATTGTCTCCCTAAGCTGAGCCTCTTCTTTGAAAAAAGGAGGGTCAGAAAGAAAATCTATTACAAATACTAAGCGCAGGTCACTGTTTTTGGGGTCAGAAATAAGCTGGAGTAATAATCAAGAATAGCTTGAGATAATATTCCTACTTGCACACAATTTCCACTTAAGTAGCATAAAAGTATTGTAACCACCAGACAGAAACCATGTCTCTTGCTCGAGGCAATGATTTCCAGCCTGGCCTTTGGTTCCACTGAGTGAGTTAGCAATGTCCAGGGAAGACCAGGGTGGTTATCAGCATTAAACACAGTACAGTGCTCACGAGACTTATGGAGGATTTGCAATAATTCCATACCCTTCACGTTTGGGAATGCTGGGTGGAGTTAAGATGTTAAATTTTTTTTTAAAATGCTAATTGTCCAACTTGTTAAGTAAAAATCAATGTATACATTGTTCATCTTTGTTACACATATAATTTTTAGCCTCAGTTATTGGGATACTTTTTATTTACATGTTCAAACAATAAGTGTACAAAGTTATCAGTAGTGGATTTTCACTTTTTTTAATCTTCTTTAAAACTTCTGCAATTTGGTTAAGGAGCCAAAAATTGGGGGTTGAGGTTTCAATGTAGTGCATTTTATTGGATCTTTAATTCCTTTTTTATTTTAATCTTTTTGTTGTAGGAACAAATATATAGCACAAAATTTCCCATTTTAATCACATTCAGGTATACAATTCAGTAGTGCTAATTATTATCACAATTTTGTGCTATGGTCTCTGATAGCCACACTTCCTTTTTATATGTATATTTGTCCTTCTTAATTCTAAAATATGTTTAATGCTTTCTTTGAAATATGAAAATAGAATGATGATGAAAAACAATATGACCTTTCCTATTTTTCAGTTCATATTTATTGAATTCCACTAAAACAATAAAAATATATTAGCACCAATTACCTGGCAAAAATATTAAGTGCTAGAGATTCAACTCTGAATTAAGACAATCTTGTTACAGACAAGGTTTTATGGAAATAATTAGCCAAGCATATCTAACTTACTCTAGAGGGTCAAGGAAATTCTCTCAGAGGATATGATGTTTTAGCTGATAATTGAAATATTGACATGACTTTGCAGGGCAAAATTGAGAAAGAAGAATATTTCAGGCAGAGGGAACAGTCTACATAAAGTCTAGGAATATAGATAATGTGGTATAACCTGGAGAAAATAACTGAAGAAGTCCTGTATGTCAGGATTATAGAGGTTATTGCAGAAGGGCTCTTGAAGGGAATGGAGTGATAGACCCTCCAGAAGAGGTTACATTATGGAGGCCTTAAAGACCATGCTTAGGGTTTTTTTGCTTTATCATATGAACATTTTAAAGCTGTTGAAGTGTTTCAAGGAGGGCTGGGTCCTAAGCACATTGAGATAAATATATATATACAAATGTGCCTTGGCAGAGTTGGGGAGAGTGGATGAGAGAGAGCCAGGAGGGGAGGCAAGAAGACTGGTTAGGTGGTTGTTCCAGTAATCTAGCAGAGAGGATACTGACTGTGACTAGGGAAAATGACAGTGGAGAGAAAAAGAAATAGTAAGACTTGCAAGATCCTTGGGAAGGAGGATTGACAAAATGTAGGAATTAATTTCTGTGTACATTTAGAAGGAGGAGTCATGAATGATACTCAGGATTTCTCCCATGAGCAACTCCTGGGTGTTGGTGCTATTGGATAATGCAGGAAGCACTACCAGAAGAACATATGAGGAGGAACAGCGAAGGAGAATTCCATGTTCCAACCATGAGAATATCACAAGATTGCAGGAGGCACCTGTGCAATCATAAACGAAACTTGTTTTTATATTAACAAAACTGTGCAGGTAGAAGAAAATCTCAAAATTTTAAAGGAAAACATAGAAATCATTCAGAGGGCCTGAGACAACAGCTATGGGAACCTGTCATGGCTATCCTCATTTCTCTCTTATTTCTTCTCACCCCTAAAATCAATCCTTTTGTCTATTATAACACAACTGCTGTTATTACTGCTGCTGCTTTTTTTTGGTCCTTGTTTCTTACAGCTTCTCGTCCGATTCATATACTGAATTGTATAGTCAACAACTCTGGAATACGTGAACAGCGTCTTTTTGCTGCGTGAACAACAATACCAACCCCTGCGGGATCAGAAGCCAAAACTCACGGAACAGGGCAGAAAGGAACCCTTCTCTGCCCTCTGACAGCAGACTGAGTTGACGCCCTGAATCCCCTCACCCTCCAGTTCAGCCCAACACCTTATATTTCCAGGTCCCCAGGTCCTTCATCATATATATATATATATACAAATCAAAGAGTTAGGAAT
The DNA here is from genome assembly GCA_004027955.1 of Chaetophractus vellerosus. Classification (NCBI taxonomy): domain Eukaryota; kingdom Metazoa; phylum Chordata; class Mammalia; order Cingulata; family Chlamyphoridae; genus Chaetophractus; species Chaetophractus vellerosus. The sequence continues at coordinate 14,076 of PVKH010006840.1, read as the reverse complement.
GTTAGAGGTTCCCTTTTGCAAGGTTCACAATGTATGATTAACAGATTGTGGCATAAAGAAAGGCAAACCCCATCCAGGAACTACATGACTGATTGAGCAAACCACAGCCTATGTGCATAAATGCAACCAACCACCTCCTCCCACGAAGGAACAAAGGAACCACATGGCAATGGGAGAAGAGTGAGATAAGGACCTCTACCCCCTCCAGACCAAGGCTCAGTTAGCCCCTCCTGCTTTCCAAGAATACATCACTTCCTAGCCTACTACCCCTTTAACCATAATAGGGAAACAATTCACTTTTATAACCCCTTATTGGCCCCAGGCTGGACTTAGTTTCTAACCCCCTCTCACTGACTAACATTTCCCCACCTTTCGAAGAACTGTACAAATTTACAACTACCTCTTCCAGGGGCAGAATGAAGTTTATTCTTCAGACCCCCTTTGCTGGGAGAGCTCCTCAATAAATTTCCTGCTTGCAACCATCAGTCTCCACATCCCAGTGAATGCCATCTGCCCAACCGACATGCTGAGTTGAGATGTCCATAAAACATCCAAGATGAGATGCCCAGTGTCAGTCTAGAGAGTTTAAGAGAGAAGAAGTAGAATAAGATAGGGATTTGAATATTGCTGCCAAATAGGTGGTTATTGGGGTCTTGGGAGTAGGCATTATCTCTAAAGAGCAGTACATAGAGTGAGAACAGAAGCAAGTATTGGTTAGATTCCTAAGAAATATAAATATTTAAGGAGCAAAATAAAAGGATGAGGGAATAGTGTCAGGGGAGCAAAGGGAACAATATATTTTAGTTGAGGAAGTAAAAAATATTTTGCTCCACTCTCATTTGCTCTTTTTTCCTTCCCTCTCATTCTTTTTCCATCACCATTCTTGCCTCAACATTTCAGTCCCAAGTGCTTTAGTCATTGTTATCTTCGTAGTTTCTCCCAAAATGCTTGCCTGTAGTACTTTTTCGAATGATTTGTTTCCTTGCTTCTAATTTTCCTTCATCCATCTATTGACTCTTTCGCTGAAGAGCTACTACGTACTTGTTCCTTCCTTAACAGGACAACAATATTTAGCTTTGTGGCCTTTTGGCTAAGATCAAGTGTAAAAGGACAACAATATGATAAGGCACAATCCCATGAACATAGTAAACAGTGTATGCCCTATTATATATGCACTTAAAGTCTATTGCTCATGTTTTTCTTCATTTCCACTCAAATATTTCCCATTGTCTTTCTGCTGATTTTGCATCCAGACATATGTCATCATGCTTAGTACTAATTTTTCCTATGCTTATATCTGAAACAGAATAATGAAGGAGAGAAAACGAAGCAGTGGATGATTAAATGTGTTTAGAAATCTTTGCACAGCATAGGACTTAAATAATACCATTTGTTTATATGGTATTTTAGTATAAAGCCATGTGAAATCACACCATGTATTCCTCACAATATCTATTGGAAATAGGTTAAATATACTGTTACCATTTTTTAAGGAGGAGAACTTTAGCTTTATCAAGACTGTGGATGTTTCAGGATCACACATGAATAAACAAACAGGCTTTATTTATATCTTCTGATTACTTATCCAATGCTCTTCATAGTACAAAATTCACAATCTATAAGACCTTATGCTGTTCTCATACATAGATAAATGTTTAATACCTCCCATCATAATAACATAGCAAAGATTTTGTGTGTATAACTTTAGGTTACTTCTTATCCAACTTTTATTTTCATGTTAGAAAAGAGGAATTGTTAATAGTCAGAGTTTCCCAGTGTGATCTAAAAGACCAAAATATTTGGGAAATTGGAGTGCTAGAATTCATAAAACTACCCTAAACACTTACTGGAAAAATATTAATAATCCTTAATATCGACACACTTTGTGCCTGCATTTTTACCAGTGTATCTAAGCAAAAAGGTAAGATGGCAGAAGCTTGAGTGAAGAAAGCATTAACTAACAAGAGGAAAAACACAGGGGATCCACTTATGTGTGTGTTTATTTGAGTTTTCAGGGTATTGTGGCCTCAGAAGCTCTTTTCTTATCAAATTCTCTCTCTCCTCTTCATCAGCTTCAGAGTCCATGCACCTTTTCATCCACATCACCATCCAATATCCATTTTTCTGCCAATATCCATTTTTCTGCCAGGCCGAGAAAACACTGAAGGATGAAAACACTTTCGATTGACATTGGGAGAGCTAAATAACACCCTGAACAAGCAGTTGTTCAGGAACTTTATTTCTTCCTGGTGTGTAAAATGACTGCTGCCATGCTGTTTGGTAGATTGATAGAAAGATGACGGGACAGAGCAGCCTGCTTTCCACCAATCTGTATCAAAGGTGACAAGACCTTCACGACCCTTGAAAGGACATTTCTATTTATTCTTTCTCTTCTCTTTTTTAAAAGCTGTTTAAATATTAGTGAAGAAAAATGTTAGAAATATTTAGTGAGACAAAAAAGAAACAATCTCAAAACTTTCACATTTTGTTTAGTATAAACAGTCTGAAATATTTAGCTTGTGGTAGGGAGAAAATAAGTGCATTAGTCCTACAAAACATATCCAGGTGGAAAGCATTTGGCCTAATTGGACCAGGACGTATAGTGTTAATTTTTATTTTCCAGGTTACCTTTGTAGAGCAGCATATGGGATCAAACAAATGTTTATAAAATTTTAACATTTTCAGTCTTATTTACCCAATATTGAATAATGATGCAAAAGAAAATCTTATAAAGAATAACACAACACCTGAGTTCATGTCAAGTTATTTATAATTATTATCTTTTAAAATGTAAAGTGAAAACCCCTGTACTTTTTAAGGTCCCAGGTATTTGATGTTTTGTTTGTAGCTTCTTATAAGATGGGTCCAGTTGAAAAACATAACTGGAACTGTTCAAGAAAGATCTGGTGGATTTTACTTTACTCTTTAATTTATAACCATATTAAAACTATTCCTTCTTTCTGAGAGTCGGAGCAAAGTGAGTGCTGAATATTTCTTTCAGTTCAATATTAGAATCTCTCCAGGAAACATCAAAAAAAGACAAATCAATAGACCAAAATGGCGCAAATAATTTTCCCTTGATTAACAGGCAATATGCAAAATGTCTGGATTCTGACAGACTCTCAAGTTATTAAAGGGATTTTATGTCAAACAGTTTACATTTTATATCATTTGGATAGCAGTACAAAATTCAAAGATGTATTCAGTAAAGGAATATCAAATGTAATACAATCTAACTTTCAAACTTCTGATTCTGATATTAACATTAACAGTCTTTCTGGGAGTACATTGTTTGCTTTTAAAAAATTCACAAAGGGAAAGCAAATATTGGAGTAAACTTTAGCTTTATAAATACATCTTTTGCTGCTTTAATAACATTTATGAATAAGCTATTTTCTAAAATTATCTTTGTGGAATCAACTTAGATTCAGTACGCTTTTTACAACCTTCCCCCTCAAAAGAGAGTGCAACAGTAAACCATCTTCATTTTTTATATATAGCCAAATGTCTTTGAAAAAAAAGAGCAAATACATTTGAATAAATTTACTAAAATTCTAGAGAATATTGAATATAGTTTCGAATCTAATGATATGAAATTCAGCAATTTATTTGATTGTAACATTTTAATTGTTTACCTTTTAAGAAATCTAAAATGAGGGTTCAGTACAAATATTGACAACACTTTGCTGTGTTAGATTGAAGACTGTGTATTGAGGTTTTATGGAATAGAGCTGGGAGGCATGGACATTTACAACAATGATAGCTGGCCTTTAACCTTCCTCCATTTTTGTGTTACTGAGGTGCAATTGCAGGCTTTTTTCCTTAGTAGTAAAAGCAACCAAAAAATCCCCCACATATTAATGTTTTTAGAACTTCCAAACTGTACAAAGGAACATAACCTTTTTGTCTAACTCAACTTACTGGAACCAGCAGAGGTTATTTATATGTTTGGGCAATAAATGAGAAATTTTCTCTTTCTCTTTGTTTGTTTTTTAGACCCTTTAATTCTTTCCTTATTCCTTTATCCTTTTTGCTTGTCTTCTTTTACCATCTCTCCTTCCCACTTTCTATTCTTCTCCTCCTCTTCTTTCTACTTTGCCTCCAACTCTTCTTCCCCCTCTCCTCTCTATCTCATTCTTTCTCAATTCACATTACTTAAAACTCAGATGTAGATACCAGAATGCTATCAGAGTGATGGCCCTTACACATTTTCTGAATCTGAAGTTTCCAGGTTAATTAGAATCCATGCAAATTGTAACTGTATAAGCTTCTTGGTAGGTCCAAATAAAATGAGCTATTTAGTTTGTAAGATGTCCAAGTAGTATGGGGAAAGATAGTTCTGATCTTTCATTCTCATGTAAGTATTCTCTTTCCCCAAAGATTAGCCTTTTAATATTTCCATATATACCTTCCTTTTTCTAGGAAGTGGGATTTGTCCTTTTATTTGTTTTTACTTCCTTAAGATATTTTAGACTCAAATATTTATCCTTCAACATTTTGGAGTCATCTTCAATATTTATTTTATAAAAGACAAGCACAATTTCAGAATGATAAATCTAATTCTGCCAAAATCTCCTTCAGCTGCATAGCCCAAAATACATTCTTGCACCATGTATTTCTGGTTCTCCATTCCACTGATCTAAGTGTTTGTTTTCATCAATCACTCTCATCTCTGTATCTTTTAAGATTTTTACTTGCATTTATTCCATTATTCTATTCTTATCCTTCTTCCTTTTTAATAATTGATAAAGATAATATAACTCAATTCAACTCTGAAAAACCTTAATTCCAAAAGTAGCTTCAAGTTTCTTCTTGAAAAAGATATGAAAAAACATGTATTTGTAGATTATATGCTATGTTTCCATACATGCAACTCAGTGTACCACCAAATAATCCCAACAAAAAAACTATATAGTTAACCAACTGTCTGGTGCCAAAAATTAATCAGGTAAATTTTTTTTTCCCATGAAATTCTCTTCTTTAACCTGGGATATTTTGGGAGATAATTCTCCATGGGTCTTTCGTGTTTCTGCACATCTTGCAAGCAGGGCCACTCACAGTCTGTACTTTATTCCAAAACATCTTTTAAAGGACATTTTCAAAGGAAAAATCCATGGATGTTAGGGTTAATACCTCCCTCTGAAGCAAGACGGAGATGCTTGACTCACTCTGAAACAGAGGTGAGACATGCCTACTGTCCAGCATAAAATATGCAGGTTCCCTAAGGCCAGGGTTCCTGGGAGTCACGGTGTGTGCAGGTATCATATGACTTGATTCATGTTGCCCTGTGAGAACTGAGGCTCAGGAAACTGATGCAAATGCTGACACTTTGGCTACTCCAATTGCAATAAACTATCATTTGTCTCTGCCCCAGGAGTTTTGTGTCATCGATCTATAAGCATCCATAAAACTTGGCAGGCTAACTGACCTTCAGAGTTTTTGACAGTTTTTGGCAACACAAATATTTACATGCTTACAGGGACCTGGCTTTCTAAAAGATGAACGATGAGGACCTTGTGGGCTTACTGTTGATGAGGAGGAATTGGGGAAATGGTTGCAGGCTGAGTACCAGCAAGTAGATTAAAACACAGATGCCCAAATGCTGGCTTGTTGCTAACTGGGGACTTCCGTAGTCAGACTCAGGCCTGCCCTTTGTAGCAACTGATACTAAGATTTGTACAAGGGATGGAGAGAAATATTTAGTACTTTCTTCAGACAATAGTTACAGAGACATGTACCCACACAGGTGAAACAGGAATATTCATTTCCTCTATGGAAGAAGTTCAGTGAATCATTAGAACTTTGTCTAGATCATTTGGGAGGTGAGGGGGCCAAGCACATGATGCTTGGTAAAGAAGAGTGACCACAGCTAAGCCATCTTACAGCTCTACAACTCCCACGGTATATCAAACCAACTTTAAATTCATTCAGGGATATCAGTAAAAGGACTCAAAATTTATTATTATTTTTTCCAGTGGTTCTGACTGCTATAATGGAGCTTTGACACTCTAAGGGAGAATTCCATGATAGATAAACTCCTATGGGAAAAATAGATGAGGAATTGACTTGTATTTTGTCTCTTACTGGCCCAGATTAGATTTATAATGCTGATGAAGGTGACTCACCAGAAAATGAGAAACTGACCCAAAGGAACAAAGGTAAATTATTCGTCAGCCTTGTCACCTTGGAAGCTTCCTTGAATAAAGATAGCCCAACTTTAAGTTTAGTAGGTAAAAGTGATAGATCTAGCACATTAAGAAGGCATAAGGAAAACAAAAGAAATCACATGAATATTTTAAGGCTCGACTCCTTGGGATAAAAGAACACTTACATAGGGAAAGATGACAAAAATCATTCTCCCTACTAAATGAAAATTAATCATTGATTCATGTAGTGATATTCTTTGTTTATCTATAAATCCTTCTTTGGTTATCTTTTTCTGTTAGCTATTTTTATGAAAACAGGTTAAGTATATTTCCACCAATACTGGAAGGTATCTTTTAAAGGTTGGGAAGGGATATAAATATAGGGCAATATTGTAAGACAAATCATTCTCCCCACTTTCATAGAGAGTACTATGACATAAGATGCTTAAAGAGTTTATTGAGCTTGTAAATTTAAAATGTTTCGCTACTGCCATTATACTTGGAGTTGCTTACACCAATTTTTTTTAAATGATTGACTCAATTTTTTATTTTCCTGTAGTTATATCATCAATAGAAAAATATTTTTATATTAATAAGAAAAATAATTTGAGAGTATTTCAAATTCAATCTTAAACATATTGCCTACTATAAGGTTAAACAGAGAGAACCAACATTTTTTGAAATCAAAATATTGTGACATCCAATTTGAAGAATTTTTGGTCTAATATAATGAATTGGGCCATATTTTATCTTTCATTTTTGTTTTTTTGAAGAATATATGTAAGATTGAAAATATTTTGTGCTTCAATATTTTCTTGAACTTGACTTGGGAGATTTCCTTGAGCAAAATTAATGATTCAATCTCATGGATTATGCAGTATTTCCATTTTCCTTTCAGTCAGTTTTGGAACATTATATTTATATAATTATTAATACATTCATATTTATTGTCATAAAGTTTCTTATAGGATCTTATTCTCTTAATGTCTGTAGCATTTGTAGTCATGTCCTTTCTTTCATTATTGATATTGCATAGAAATGCATTTTTTCTGAAATTAATATCACTACTCCAGCTTCCTTTGATTAGCATTATCAGGATATAACTTTTTCTATCCCTTCACTCAACCTTTCTGTGTCTTTATATTTAAAGTGTTTTTTTAATTAGAGAAGTAGTGGGTTTACAGAAAAATAATGCATAAAATACAGGCTTTCCATGTACCACCCTATAATTAACACCTCACGTTGGGGGTGGTATATTTGTTACGATTGATGAAAGCATATTTTTGTAATTATACTATGAATTGTAGTCTATGGCTCAACTTAGGGTTGACTGTATTGTGCATTTCCATGGATTGCTTTTTTTTAGATTTATATCTCTCTCTATATATATTTTATTTTTGAAGAAGATTTAGATTTCATAAATGTTACATCAAAAATATAAAGGATTCCCATATACACCACTCCCTCTCCCTCACCCATTTTTCCCCATTATTTCCATCTTTCATTAGTATGGTACATTTTTTATAATTGATGAACACATATTGAAGCATTGCTACTAGCTATGGTCTATTTACATTATAGTCTACACTTTGCACTGCACAATTTTATAGGTTTTGACAAAATGTATAATGGCTGGTATCCATCATTTAAATATGCAGAATGATTCCAATGTTTCAAAATGCCCAATGTTACACCTATTGTTTCCTCTCCCTCCCTTCAGAACCTCTGGTAACACTGTCTTAATACCAATAGTACAACTTCTATCATTACTGGAATAATAATAAGTCTACTTTAGCCCATAGTTGCATTCCCCCCTTATGTTTGTTCATTCCTCAATCCTGAGGATTTTAGGATGGTAATGCCCACTCTGCTTCCAGTTGAAAGGGCAGATAAATCCCATTGGGCAGATGGGTGGAACTGTCTTGCTTACAGTTGCAGACACTCTGTGTTCCTTGGGATGGGTGTTGTCCATCACTAACCTTTTGTTAGCTGTCCTGGGTGAGTCCAATGTAGTGGAGGTAGGTGTTGGCTGCAACTCTGCTGAGATTCAGGGCTCAATCAGCTTATGAACAGCCAGAAGATTTAAGTCTCTGGGATACATATTTAATGTGCTAATTATAGGTTCAGATAAAAGGGGCATAAACCCACATGTAGAAAAATTGTAAACGAGTCCAACTCCAATACATTGTGGAGATAAGCTATCATATATTCTAAGGTAAGGCTCTGACAGGGTGCCAAATTCCTGAGTTTATCTGCCCTTCCTGTTGTGTGCAGATGTCTCTAGAGCCCTCAGGAGCCCTCCTGCTTGAGGCACTGTTTACTTCAGCAGTCAGTGAGCTCCTCCTGAGATGTACATAGGTGTAACTTCTGGAATTACTTCCCAACTCACTTTGAAATCTCTTAGCCATAAAAACTCATTTGTATTTAATATCCACCCCTCCCCTTTTGGTCAAGCTCTTTTTCCATATGCATAGCTAGTTGGCACTTGGTAATATCCCTTGATGCCAGGGAGGCTCATCCCTGGGAGTCATGTCCCACACTGGAGGGAAGGTAGTGTGTTTATATACTGAATTTGGCTTAGAGAGAGGCCACATTTGAACAACAAGGAAGCTTTCAGGAGGTAACTCTTACACAATATATAATACTAAGCTAAGTTTCAATTTCACAAGAAAAGGCTCATCATCAATATCAAGGGCCTGGCATAATAATCTGTCTTCCTTCACTAGGCACTGCCCTGGTACTCAGGAGAGTCTTGCCATTCTATTAGAGAGTGTAGCAGGACTCCCCAGGATGGGAATTTAATATTCTTTCAGTTATTGTGTGGGTCTCCACCCACTGAGACAACACTGCATGACCACTTGACCACTTGAACATATTCCTATGACATAGAAGCATGCCTCAGGTGCACCCCTCCCCACACATCCCCCTATTACTGACATCAGTGATTCTCACCTGCCACAGTGGTGACCCTTCTGCAAACCAAACCTCCCCTAAAACACATCCAAAAAACAAATAAAAGTAATAAGAAAATAAAATAATAGCAATAATAAAAAAAAACAAATAAAATAAAATACATTTTTTCATTGTGTCTTTCATCACCATTAGATCTGTTGTCTTTTATGTACAGTGACAATTTCTTCCTTATGTTCCCCTAGTGTCTTTTTTTTTTTCACTTTATCTTTTTTTTTCCCACTTTATCTTCAAAGAATCTTTAGGTTACAGAAAATTCACATAGAAAATATGAGGGGTTCCCATATACCCAACTCCCTACCCTTCTCCTACTCTCCCCTTTCAATAACATTTTGCATATGCATGGTACATTTTTTGCAACTGATGTACAAATATTGAAGCATTGCTACTAACCATGGTCAATGGTTTACATTTTGTACCATACACTTTTATAGGTTCTGACAAAATTTAAAATGGCCTATATCTGTCATTGCAGGATCATGCAGAACAATTCTGATGCCCTAAAAATGTGCTAGATTCCAACTATTCTTTTCTTCCCTCCTCCTCCACTCAGAACCTACAGTAACCATTTTCAATTTTTGAAGAATAAATTTCATAGTTACATACAATGATATTGAGTGTTTGACATGTTGGTCTCTTTTATTAGGCACTGTCTATGTTCTCAAGAGATTATTGCTCCTTTGAATGAGAACTTAGCTGGATTCCCCAGGATGGGAGTTTAATATTTTCTTGTTTATTGTGTGGGTCTCCACCCACTGAGATAACACACCATGATAAGATGAACACTTTCATATTATATAGAAGCATGCCCCAGGTGTGCTCTATCCTGCATATGCCCCCAACCCAGATACCCTGCACCAGTAACCCTCCCCTGCCATATTTGCCCAAAGAACATTCCCACCATTGTAGGTTTTTTTTTAAACAAATTGATTTTATTGATACATATTAATAAAGCACAAAATTTATCCAATGTGAACAATCGCTTGTATTTGTTATAATCACATAGTTGTGTGTTCATCACTTCAATCATTATTAAAGCATTTTAATTATTTCAATAATAATAATAAAGAAAAAACAGACAAACAAGAAAATTCCTCATCTCTCAAACACTCTGTTTCCCCTGCTGTATATCGCTGCTATTTCTGGCTATTCTTGCACAATTATTTGTTTATTAAGCAGTTTTACTGAGATATATTCACATATCATATGATCTAGCCAAAGTATAAAATCAACGGCTTTTTTTAGCTGTTAAAAAGTCCTTTATTGTAAAATTATAAAATAAATGGAAAAATAGATTGAAAGAAATTACAAATTTTAAATGAGAATGCAAGGCCAGGTTAGATTTAATATAATCAATTATAATAAATAGATAGCATAGCAACAAACATTTATAAATGTAAATAATAATTCAAATATAATAGAAATTAATTATAGCAACTATATTAATTATAGAACCTCTATTACATTGTTGACTGAGAGTGGTGGTAGTGTACATCCTTGTCTTATTCCAGATTGTAAAGGGAAGCTGTCAGTATTTCAACATTGACTATGAGGTTAGCTTTGGGATTTTCATATATGGCCTTTATCATGTTGAGGATCATTCCTTCTATTCTTGGTTTTCTAAGTGTTTTAATCAAGAAATGTTGCTGGAGGTTGCCAAGTGCCTTTTATGCATCAATTGATTGTGTACTTTTTTCTCCATTGTTATGTTAATATGATGTATTACAGTAATTGATTTTCTTATATAGACCCACCCTTGCATACCAGGGATAAATGCCCCTTGACCATGGTGTGTAAGTCTTTTAACATGCTATTGAATTCAATTTGCTATTATTTTGTTGAGAATCTTTACGTCTATATTCATAAGAGATATTGGTCTGTAGTTTTCTTTTCTTGTGTTATCTTTATTTGGCATTGGTATGAAGGTGATGGCTTCATAGAATGCACTAGATAGTGTTCTCTCCTGTTCAGTTTTTTGGAAGAATTTAAGAAGGATAGGTATTAATTCTTTCTGGAATGTTTGGTAGAATTCACTTGTGAAGCCATCTGGTCCTCGGCTTCTCTTTTGGGGAGGTTTTTTGGACTGTTACAAACTCTTTACTTGTAACTGGTCTGTTGAGATCTTCTATTTCTTACAGAGTCAGTGTAAGTGTTCATGTGTTTCTAACAATTTTCTCATTTTGTCTAGGTTGTCTAATTTGTTGGCATACAGTTGTTCATAGTATCCTCTTATGATCCTTTTTATTTCTGTGGGTCAGTAGTAATTCCCCCCTCCTCATTTTTTATTTTATTTACTTCCTTCTTCTCTCTTTTTTTCTTTGTCATTCTAGCTAAGGGTTTGTCATTTTAATGACGTTTTCAAAGAACAAACTTTTGGTTTTGTTAGCGTTCTTTTTTGTTTTTTTATTTTTTAAATTTCATTTATTTCTCCTTTAATCGTTTTTATTTCTTTCTTTCTACTTGCTTTGGGTTTAGTTTGCTGTTCTTTTTCTAGTTCTTCCAGGTGTGCAGTTAAGTGTTTGATTTTAGATCTTTCTTCTTTTTAATGTAAGCATTTAGGGCTATAAATTTCCCCATCAGCACTGCCTTCACTGCATCCCATAAGTTTTGATAGGTTTATATGTTGTATTAGTCAGGGTCATCTAGGGAAACAGAACTGCTAGGAAATATCTGTAGATATTATTATTTTGTATTTATGAAAATTGTCTCATGTGACTGTGGGGCTATGCAAGTCCAAATTTCCTAGGACAGGCTGCTAGCTCGGAACTCCGATGAAAGTTTTTGATGTATTTCCCAGGAGAAAATAAAAATGGAAATTCTCTCTTGTGACTGCTGAATTCATCAATTCTCCTTTTAAAGACTTCAACTGATTGGTTGAGATGTCTTTCATGGTTGAAGGCAATCTTCTTGGTTGATTGTAGATGCAATCAGCCATGAACGTAATCAACTTACTGATAATTTAAGTATACCAAATATTCTCATAGTAACAATCAAGCCAATACTTGCTTGACCAAACAACTGAATACCAAAACCTGGTCAAGCTGACCCATGAACTTAGCCATTACAATCCATTTGGCAAATAGTAACCAAAAGAGAGCTAGGAAAAAATTTGGCAGCCACACACATCTCCTTAAACCATACTTAATCTCTAAAAAAAACCCAATAACACCGATATTTTCAACTAACAACACTCTAGTGTCCTGTGTATAACCAAAACCACACTAACTCCCCAGAATTGGGTGCAAGTCCTTGGGTAATATACATTTTTAAAATTAATATCCTATAACTTAAATACTATGACATGAAGCTAATAAAACTTATATAATTGTATTAATTAGCCAAAGGGGTGCTGATGCAAAATACCAGAAATCTGTTGGCTTTTATAAAGGTTATTTATTTGGGGTAGAAGCTTACAGTTACTAGGCCCTAAAGAGTCAACTCAAGGTACTATAAGATGTAATTTCTCACCTAAAGTCTATTGCCACGTGTTGACTCAAGATGGCAGGCAATGTCTGTGAGGGTTCAGCCTTCCTCCTTCATCTTAAGGGTCCATGGTCCCAGCTGCTTCCTATCTCAGCTGTAGGCTGGCATAAGGCTCATATCTCTTCCTCGGGCTAGTCTCTTTCTGGACTCAGCTGCTCTGCTCTCTCCACAAGGCCAGCTGTGAACTAGCAGGTGAACGGCTTGGCTCTCTCCCCAGGGCTCCAGCATCAAAAACTCAACTCTCTGTGTTCTTTTCTCTGTGTGTGAGAGTCTGTTTTATCCCCACTGAGGGGGTAGGGACTCAACCCTGCACGTTCTAATGATGTAGTCAAATAAAAGCCTTAATCCTGATTTAATAAAGCAAACATGAAACCTTTGAATCTAATATAATCTAATATGCCCAGAGGAAAAGGCCAGTTTATAAACACAATCCAATCTATTTTTGGAATTCATAAACAATACCAAACTGCTACAAATATGATAAGAGCATAAGATTGGGAAGAAAACAAAGATATTTGCTTTATGTTCATATACCAACATCCTCATATCAAAACAAGGAAGAAATATTCATAACCGTTACAATAATCATATCTGTAACTGGTCACATGGTTGTAGTTCATATTTATCACAATCTTCTTCCACTACCCATTCCATTTTCCCTTTACTTTCAGCAAGCAGCTCAGCTGGCTGTGGTTCTTTGCCATGTAAAGGTTCAGAGTGAATAATGGGAATTTTTTTAACTTACAATTTTGAAGCTGAGAAAATGTCCAATTCAAGCCTTCATCAAGCCAATGCTTTTTTCCCAAAGACCAGCTGCCAGTGCTCCTAGCCTCTTCTGCCACATAGCAGGGCACATGGTGGTGTCTGCTATTCCCTCCCTTCTCTTCTGGGTTTCATTGATTTCAGCTTCTTGCTTCCATGGCTATCTTTTCTTCTTTGTCTGTATTCATTCTGTTTATAAAGGACCCCAATAATAGTATTAAGACCCTTTCTGAATGAGGTGGGTCTCACCTTAACTGAAGTAGGCTTATCAAAAGGTCCTACTTACAATTGGTTTACACCCTCAGGAATAGATTAGATTTAAGAACATGTTTTTCTGAGGTATATACAGCTGCTACTCACCATATTGTGTTCTCCTTTTCATTCATCTCAGGATATTTTCTGATTTCCCTTGTAATTTCTTCTTTGACCCATTGATTGTTTAAGAGTGTGTTATTTAACTTCCATATATTCATAGGTTTTCAAATTCTCTGCCTGTTATTGATTTCCAGTTTTATTCCATTGTGGTCAGAGAAGATGCTTTGTATAATTTCAATCTTTTTAAATATTGAGACTTTTTTTGTGACCCAACATGTGGTCTATCCTGGGGAATGATCCATGTGCACTTGAGAAGAATGTATATCCTGCTCTTCTGAGGTGCAGTTTTTTGTATATGCCTGTTAGGTCTAGTTCATCTGTCATATATATATATATATAT
>PVKH010006839.1:0-20678 GCA_004027955.1 Chaetophractus vellerosus | reverse complement strand
TGACCTTTTTTGCAAATATGACTTGAGTACTATCTCAAAACTATCTTTAAATTCCATCTTATTGATCTATTTCTACATGGGCTTGAAACCCACAACATACTCTGTAGAAGGCTGGTTGTTTGCTTTATTGATTAGCACGGTGTTTTAGATTCTTAAGGCAATTACTGGGATACGGTTTGGCATAAACAATGTGAATTTATCCACTTACCATTTTGAAGCTGGGAAAATGTCCAAATCAAAAACCATCAAGGTGATGCCGTCTTCCCAAAGAACAGCTGCAGGTGATGCTTAGCTCCTCTGTCCCATGGCAAGGCACATGGTGGCGACTTCTGGTCTAGACCTACTCTTCTGGGTTTCAGTGATTTCAGCTTCTTGCTTCTGTAGCTTTTAAAATTCAAACATGAGCAAGAAAGCCACAGAAGCAAGAAGCTGAAATCACTGAAACCTGGAAGAAAAGGGAGAGACCAAAAGACACCACCAAGTGCCTTGCCATGGGACAGAGGAGCCAAGGATCACCAGTAGCCAGTCTTCTAGAAGAAAGCGTTGGCATGATGATGCCTTGATTTAGACATTTTTCTTGCCCACAAAACTGTAAACTAGGGGGCCGGCTGTAGCCCAGTGGATAGGGCGCCGGTTCACCACATGGGAGGCCCCAGGTTCGGTTCCTGGGGCCTCTCTGAGCGGGCAGACGGCCTTGAGAGAGCAAGCCGCCGTGGGCAGGGCAAAAAGCCACCACGGGCAGGGCAAAGCCGCCACGGGCTGTGCAAAGCCGCCACGGGCAGGGCAACTCGCCTGCTAGCTGAGCAGAGCCACCCATTAGTGGGGCAAGCCGCCCGCACTGTGAGCTGACTTGGCACGTCGCCACAATGGGGGGAGACAAAGCAGACACAGAAGAACGCAAAAATGAACACAGCAAGAACAAGCAGAAAGGGGGGGATATGTAACAAAAACAAAACAAAACAAAACAAAAAAAACTTGTAAACTAATAAATTCCCATTGTTAAGCCAACTTTTCTTGGCATCTGCTTTCAGAAGCCTAGGAAAGTAAAACATTATGCAACACTAATCAGAAGAGAGCTTGAGTGGTATACTAACATTAGAAAATGTGAACTCCAAAACAAGGAATGTTACCAGGGAAAAAAGGTTTAAATACCCCCAAATTCAATGTCAGTTCCACGAAGCTTAATTAGTGAATACCCCCAGATATTTAAGCAAGAATGAATACCCACTGTAAACAAATGTTTCAAAAAGGAACAGTGAACACTTCCCAACTAATTTTATGAAGGCAGCAATACCATGAGACCAAACAACTCAAAGACACAGAGTTCTTCAATAAATTTGTCAGATCAATAAAGAAGAAAGATAATCTTAATATCTCAGAAGAAATAAATGAAATATTTGACAAAATTTAACATCTGTTTGTGTTAAAAAGTTCAGAAAAATTGGAATGGTAGTCAAATCCCTTAACTTGATAAAGGACATGTACTAAAAACTTACTGCTAATAAAATGCTTAGTAGCAAAAGATCAAATGCTTGACCTTAAACATCAGGAGGGAACCAGGATGTCTGTTTTCACCACTCTTATTTAACACTGTACTGGAAATCTTTAATTTTATTTCTGTTCAATAAATAACATGTATTTGAATGTTTCCTATATAAAATCAAGTTATAATATTTTGGAGTCTGCTTTTTCATTGAATGACAGTGTAAATGTGGTTGATGGCAACATTTCTTTTCCTAAATTTGGATTTTAATAATGTCATTGTATTCCACTTTTATGGATGTACCTGATCTTATTTAAGTAATTCCCTTTTCTTTTTCCTCTAGGAGCACATCCACTCAAGATTTCATTAATACCATTAAAATAAATACAAAAACAATAATATGAATTCAATGCTTAAAATATTGATTCATATTTTATCCTGTGGATAGAGAAAAGTGTATTTTATTTCTCTGATAAAAACAGAGCAACATCTTTAGTAAGGGGAAGAGCAATGTAAATTAAACTTGAATAGAAAAAGCTAAAACGCCCAATCAAAATGGTGGAGAGAGAAGTTTCAGGGCTCTGTCCCCAGACAGAATCTTGAAAAACCAGCAAGAACTGGCAGAAACATATTTATCAAATCTTCAGAAAACAGTTAAAGGACTTTAGTAACAGTGTGATAGACAAATCAAGAGAAAGGCCACCCAGAAGCAGTAGAATCTTGTGGCACCCTGGCTGGCCCCTCCCCTACCTCTCCCTGGCTCCGCAAGGAGCCAGCCTCTGCTCCCAGCATGGATACCTGGCCCCAGCACTGAAGGAGGCAGAGTAACCCTCCTGTACCTCCTGGGAGCAGGCATGCTTGGCCCAGTCTGTCCTGTAGTGGCCTGAGGTACTTGATGTCCCAAAACTTGAACTGCACGTAGAAGGCAGCTCACAGAGCTCTCCTGTAGAATGCTGTGGAAGAGCGGTCAAGTGTGTGCCTGGAACAAGGGATTGCTGGCTGTTGCACACACACTGCAGTGCCCAAGCTGTGAGGAAACTGTTTTGCAGGAGAGAAGGCACATTTGTGCCTGTGCAAATGGATGAGTTCCTGGGGCCAGATGCATATGCCTAGGACAAGATGTATGCACTAAAGAACCAGGGTGCTCCCTTCATGTTGTCCTGGGGCTATTTTCTAAACTCATTGTAGGGACACGCCTTGAAGGAGAGAACTCACCCAGGCTAATCTTCAAAATCTGGGAAAGGTGTTTTCTTTTTTTCCTTCCTTTTTTTCCTACCCCCTCATTTTCACAATTTCTCTAATTTACAATAGAAAACAAATAAAAAAGATCTCATTATCACTGACTAAAACATAAGAATTTGTTGCCAATCTCCAGGAAATGAGTTTGTTGAGTCAGAGCTAGTTGGAGAGTACACAAACCTGTATGATGAGGAGTACATTTGGGGAAAGTGAACTTGTCAAATTTAAGAATAAAAAGACTAAAAAGGCTACTATTTCACCTGTTATGGAAGTTCTATAAAGTTATATTTAGAAACATTGCAAAATGTTGGGGGCAAAATATCATGGTTATTGTTCCTAGAATCTGTTCTTAAGAAAATGCAAGGCTTCTGGGACTTTTATTTTTACATGTCCCAAAATTTTGTATTGAGAAAAAATAGGAAAATACTTCTGCCCTTCAGCTTCTGTATTTCTCTGTGCATTCTACCATGACACTTATCAAAGAATGAAAATGTTTTAGTGATTGAGAGGGAAGTTAAATATGTCACAACAACCAAAAACTATTCTAAACATATTTTGAATTAAAATTCAAAAAGAAGGGACCATATGCTAACATAAGACTTTTGAATGTGGCAATAGCAAATATTAATATTTACATGATTTTATCTGCCCATAGCATACTTCAGCTGAACTATTTTGTTCCTTTACCAATTTCTATTTATTTCTATGATTAATTGAGTACATATGGGGAAACTATGTGTTTATTTTACCTGAAGTTATCTTTTTTTTCAAGTTCTTACATTATTCACACTTAATTCAATTTGGTAAAACTAATATAGAAAGAAACAACAACAAAAAGTAAAATATTCTCTTGGAAAGCACAAAGAAAACTCTTATAAATATGCTAACCTCGCAACACTTTGTTTTCTTAGTAGACTGTGAGTCTGTGTGTAATAACATCTAGTGCCACAGATTCATCCTTGTGGGAATAATGGTGGAAGCTTCCGTTTTAGTTTCTGGATACCATGAAATGGGTTTGGTTAAACAATGGGAATTAATTCACTTATGGTTTTGAGGTTAGAAGATGACCAAATCAGGGCATCATCAAGGTGATGCTATGTCCCCAAAGGCTGTAGGATACGGCTCTGGCAGCTGGTGATCTCCGGTCCTTAGCTTGTCACAGAGTAAGGCATATGGCAGCATCTCCTGGTCTCTTCTTTTCTTCTGGGTTCTATTGATGTTCAGCCTCTTGCTTCCTGTAGCTCTCTCTCTGTATCTGAATTTCATCTGTTTATAAAGGACTCCAGTTATAGGACCAAGACCCATACTGACAGAGGTGGGCTACAGCTTAACTGAAGTAACCTCATCAGAAAGTCCTATTTATAACAGGTTCACACCCACAAGGATGCATAAGGTTTAAGAACATGTTTTTCTGGGGTACAGAAACCTTCAAACTACCATAGCTTCCTTCCAAGGTACCAAAGTATTATCTTTAGAATACCCATAGGATAAAACTAACTCCTCTCACCAATTCTGACATACTTACAAATATTATAGCATTTCCAGTTTACTAGAACACAGGTAAGGCAGCCCTATGGCATGCTGCATGGGAATCAGTGATGGAATTTCCGTAGGCCACCAATTCAGTGATTCAATGTAAAATATCAATTATATTGAAATTTCTAGATTCTTTTGTATGCATGCAGCATATTTTGTTTTCTTATTTTCCTTATATTAAAGACATGACCTTTACTTTCACGTGGATGAAACACATTTTTTTGCCCTAGTTTTAAACATTTAGATTTAGACAATGTCTACCATATTGGTGGCCATAGCCTCTATCCCTAGTGGCTTACCAAAGAATTTCTTAGCTAACAAATATTGTTCTTCCTCTGATAAGAAATGTAAACAATTTTTGTTTATACATATTATCTTTTTTTCCCCATCTCTACCTAAACACAATATAAACACATCACCAAAGCTAGGGGTATATGGGACTGGCTTCATGAGTATGACCCGTGCAATATCAAAGGGGCCGAACTTAGAAGGACCCTTGCTTGGTTTAATTCTCTGTTTGGCCCTTTTTGAATTCTTAGCAATTTGCACAAGAGGCCCTGCATTCTCACTTTGTACTTGAGCCTACAAATTAGGTAGCTGGTCCTGAAGACATTAGATTATTTTTACTAACAATAACTCTATTTTCACTCTTTTTCTAAAAAATTCTTAATATCTCCCTATTCTTTTCCAGAAAATCATCAACAAAAATATGTACTCCATCATTCAATAACACATTTGCACCTTCCAAACACCTCTTACCTGCTTAGACCCCTGTTAGGCCTCAATAAAAACCTCCGGTTTTCCAACACTCTGTTCATCCATACCGCTACCTCGCTCACAGTACATTTCATCCCCTCTCCACATGTCCAAATCTGTCAAACATGCTTCTAAAAGACATCTCTATGAAGCCATGTCTGATTCCCACCCCGAAGGACAATCTCCCTGCTCTCAATCCTCCAGCACTATTTTTGTTCTTAACTTATTCCATGTCAACGTCTAGTTTGAATTAGAATGTATATTCATAATGCTGTTTAATAGCAGACTCTGCTGAAATGTCAGTGCATTCATTTCTTGCTCACACACTGCTCTCCTAGACAGCTTGACTGAAGAATACAGGGTGCTTCTCTTTTGCTTTCTTGAATACTTTAGAGACTTCTATATCTGTGGCAGCAGAAGTGAAGAATGGGTGTACAAAATGCCTTTTAAGGGCCAGGTCTAAAAGAGACTTATACCACTTTCACTCACATTGCATTGGCCAGAACTCAGTCACTTGGCCCCAACGTAACTGAAGGAACGCTGGGAACTGTGTCCTTTCTGTATTTCTAGAAAGAAGAAATAATGGGGCAAATTCATAGCTGTCTCTGCCAAACTTGGAGAATATGTCTAAAGCATTTTTCCTCTTCCATATTTCAGGCAAATCTTTGGATTGTAGGACTTAAGTCAATCTGTTGAATGTATGTCTCCATGTATCTGGAGTGCTAACTCCCCTGAGGACTCCTGAAAATTTCAATATTTCTGTTTACTTAACCAAACTCATAGCCTCAAATATAGCAATCTATAGAAGGCAAGAAAATAAGTAAGAAGGGTAGATGAAACTAAGTAAAGCAGATAGCTTGTGACTCATAGGCAGAATTCACAGAAACATGACAAAGTAGTAATTAATGAGACCTTGTAGACTACATAAACTAAAGATTATATAATGTGTGCTGAACATAGAAAGAGATGAAAAGATGAACAGGCACTGAGTATTGATAATATGGTAAGTATACCTGAGGCAACAAGATGTCAATATTCATGATATATGCAACTTGGAGGCATATGAAAATCTCCAAGTGCTTGAAGTTTTCTTTGGGGCAACCATTGGTGACATCCATTCTCACCTCAACTATCTTATCTTCATAAATGAAAGGAAAGTAGGAAGGAAGGAAGGAAGGAAGGAAGGAAGGAAGGGAGGGAGGGAGGGAGGGAGGGAGGAAGGAAGGAAGGAAGGAAGGAAGGAAGGAAGGAAGGAAGGAAGGAAGGAAGGAAGGAAGGAAGGCAGGCTGGCAAAACTAATTGTTACCTTCCATTGAGACCAGGCAAACTTGGCCCTGCATCTTTCTGATAAAGCCAGGCATGTCCTATAAACTCCAGCCTTCATAACTACATATCCAGCAAAGAAGGCTGGCAGGTCAGAGAGGGGGAACAGTAGATAGGAATATTGTGTAAACCATGATTCTTCTACCCTACTTGCAGCCTCTCCTGGCCTGCCCCATGATTTTTCTTTGCTTCAAAGATTAGATAAACCATGTGATTTGGGAATCTTCAATTTTTAAAAGAGTGATGAGCAAGCCATGGCCCGAAAATTGCCCACAGTAACTTATTTGTTGTTGTTCACAAAATTACATACCAGCTGTTCATGGACCTGCACCAAGTACCAGAACAAGTTGTGCAACTCAGAAGTGGATCAGGTTCTCTTGGAACATTTAGCCAAAAAACTGCTCCTATCAAAACCTGAATATTTTAAAATAATAAATCATGCTTCTATGATATACTCTGACAGATTTGAATTTGCTAAATCCTCTAATTTTAGCATTCTTATAGCTCCAAATGAAAAGTGACTACAGATTTCTACAGAACTATTGGATCAAGCCAGCCAACATAATCAACAGTCAATATATTCCACTAGAATCAACCTATTCTGTTGCTGGTTGATGAAATTAGCATTTATTCTTTCTGATTTGTATTGAAGTTGAACTTTTACTTTTTCAATAAATCATTTTTAAAAATTTATGTAGTTCAAGTGTTTAATATATATTTAAGGCAATACTGAGACAAATATTTTACCCTGCCATATACATATGCATACCTCTAAATTGAAAATGCATATAAATAGGAAAATTTGAGCCCAGCAATGTTCCCTTCTTTAACTACAATTTTGAGAAGGCCAACCGAACAGAGCTACCCATTGCTTCAGTTGCAGAGTTTGTGGAGACTCCGGAGCTCCTTTATAAGAAAGAGCTTTGATGGGGCCATCTATCTCAAAGTTGGGCCAGGTGGTGCTTTGGAACTTGCCTGAAAATAGAAAAAGAGATTTGACAAGAAATCTCTTTTATTTAGACATATTTTTCATGTACTTTTGGGGTGGTCTGTAGCATCCTGAGACATCCAATCCGACCTCCAGCTTCTAGGCTTCTTGGTACTGTCTTTGAGCCTTGTATGCAACTTGGAATGCTGGTCTCAGGAGACTAACACTTTACCTGGTAAAGCAGCCTTATTATTATGTAAAACCAATGTTATGATATTTTCACTGTGATCACAGTAGCTAATTCCCCCCATTTGTTTTCCAATAGAAGACGGCTGTTGGAGTAGTGAAATTATTTGCATCACTCCTTTGGCATTATCATTTGTTCCATCGTATTATGTTTAGATTTCACTCTGGCTCTTTCACATTTTAGATACATAAGAGTAACATGTTTTCTGTTCTCCATGAAATAGAAATAAAGTCTTCTTTACCATATTTCTGTAAATATTCTGCTATACTATAATAGTTACTGGCACCTTGTTCACGCTTACAAACTGTCATTTTTGCTCTGGCTAAAAGCAAATGTTTTGTCTGCCAGTACCACGATAGATTGGATGGTGTTTTGAATTAACCTAAGCCAATTTGCTTTAGAATTGTGTGAAGTAATTTTTAAAATAAATTTAGATATCCTTCAGAGATAGAAGGAAGGGCAAGATTCATGGGTAAGCCCACTCCTCCCCCAGACTCTGTGCTGCTAGTGACAGGACTGAAGGGAAAGCTCTGGATGGCCTCATGCTCTGGATGAAGGCGGCTTCCTTCAGCCTCCTCAGCACCATTGGCAGGAGAGAAGAGGATACTGGGTGTCTGCACGCTCACCCCAGTTCCCTCTCACCACACCGGCAGCCTCACCACCATTCTCTGCCTGGAAGCCAGCAAGCCTAATCCTTACTATGCCCAATGCTGGTCATGTCACAGGAACTCCAACACTGCTAGGTTGTCCCTATCACCCGAAGTTCATGACTGCACAGAATCTCATAGGCAATTATCAGCAAAATCCCCCAAATTACATATTTAGAAACATTAATTTTCAGTAGTTTGTTCTAACCAAACTCAGCTCTCCCTGAGCATACTGCTTCCCATGCAGCTTCTCAAATTTCATTGTTCTTCTCATACCTCTAGAAATACCATCCTCAAAGAAGGGCCACTCTAATTCCACAACCCCAACTTTACAATGCACGAGCCCTTTTTAGGTCACTTTCTCTCATATCATGAAGATTTTAACTTTATCATATTGCCATTCTCTCCAATAAGACTCTTGTCATTATTCTTGCTAATTTCTTGATAGATAATCTTAGTACCTTGAAATCCTCTCCTCTCATAGTCTTCTTTTTTTACTGTATGCTCTTTTTTAAGATGTCAGGTACTAACTAATCATGACTGAAGCATAGATTTCTGAAGGAGTATTTCTAAAGTTAACTAAACTCCACTAAGGTGTGGAAAAAAGAAACTAACACTCATAGATCACACTGTATATAGTGAAGTATTTTATGGTAAATAAACCAACTATATACCAGACAATTTGCTTTGATTGATATTAGTATTATTTGGGATCCACAATGGCCAATGAGAAGTCAAGAAGGTGGCACCCATTAGAAGTTTGCTGAGGACCACATGACTTTATTGGTTTGGGTCTTCTAAGAGGGAGGTAGCAAGATGGAATTAGATGTGCAAGGAGCTTATTATATTAAGAAGTTGCTGGGAAGGATAAAAGTGAGGAACCAAAAGTAGGCAGGGAAAGCCTTCAGGAAGCAATATATGTTTGATGCTTGTGAATGGAGAGTGGGAAAGAAGGTGGATTGATAGGAGAAAAACCAGACTACCGCAAAGTTCTAGTAAAGTTTTGGCTGGGGAGATGGAAGGTCTTTAAGTCAAAATACCTTGATAAGAGTGTTTCATTTACGACTAGAGTGGGCCAGAACTAGTAGTAGCCCTTTTACAGTCAATCATTGGTTAAGAGCAACCTGGAGGAATCATGGGCTTAGCACAAATATATTGACGGTCCATGTTTTTGTGGGGGCTTTCCATGGCAATACAATGGCCATAACCAAAAGAGTTCACAGGAAGCAGTGATATTTTATTTTTATCTGGTGAAAAAAATGTATAGTAACTCATAAATTAAATATTAAAAAACAAGTATTGTTTTAGTATTTAAAAAAAAATAAAGTCATTTACTTGATCACCATTACACTTTATATAAACAGCATGGTTTAAACAAAGTTTAATTCAAATGTAATCTCCTTACTGTCTATCTTCCATATCCATATATCTTCTACTGAAATCCACCAGTAGAGTGGACTCTCCACCATTGCTAGCTTAATTCATGACGAACTCTAGTGTAACCACTGGAGTGGAATGTGTTTCCATCTGAAGCCTGAGAGGATAGTATAATAGAACATCTGTTTCTCCTTAAAGCCTATTTAAGACTAAAAATAAAAGATACACAGACTACAAACATTTCTTTACTTAAAAGACAATTTTAGGGAAGCAGATGTGGCTCAAGCGATTGGGATCCCGCCTACCACATGGAAGGTCCCTGGTTCGGTTTCCAGTGCTTCCTAAAGAAGACAGAGAGCTGGTGCTACGGCAGGCATGGCGAGCTGACGCAACAAGAGATGTGAGGAAAGCACAATGAGAGAAACAACACAGCAGGGAGTGGAAGTGGCTCAAGCAATTAGGTGCCTCCCTCCCACATCGGAGGTCTTGGGTTCAGTTCCCGTTGCCTCCTAAAGAAACAAGGAAGATGAAAAGACACAGCAAGTGCAAACAATGAGGGGGTAGGGAGAAATAAATAGAAATATTTTCATTCATGTAATCAATGTATCCTAAAAATGTATATAGATATATAAAAAATAAATAAATAATTAAAAAAAAAAAAAGAATTAGCCCTAAGGATGTGATATTCTGGTGCCCATCCAGAATCAACCAAATAGGTGAAAACATTTTGAATGAAAGAAGCCTAACACAAAAATATGACTAATGCCTGATCTCACTTTTGTAAAATCATTAAAATAACCAAATACATTAAGTAAAAAGTTAGAATATAGAATATCAGCTTCTGGGTTGAGTGTAAGGATTGGGGAGTTAATTTTTAAAGACAATTTTAATGTGGAATTAAAACTAAGGAAATGTAAACATTAAGAATCTCAGAACTTGGACCTATCCTTAAAGCTCCAGCAGGCAAGAATTTCCATCTTCATAAATTCACTTCTGATTCAGCTCTTTTATTGCCAAAATTTTGCCAGTGTTTCAATTGTATGTTATAGCAATTTAGTTTGATATGAAGTATTGTCAAAAGCACTCTCACTACAGTCAATGCCACTTTTACCAGCTTAAATGTCACATCATATTAAAATGATCACAGTGTACTTCAAAAATGCATAGGTAACCAAAGTTTCCACAAAGGTCTTAATTCATTAGTTTGGATATTTGGATTTGAACTCTACAACTAAATAAGAGGCACTTGACTTAGTTGGACAGCACAAATAATTAAATTGCTCTAGTGGCATCCAGGATATTCAATAAAGTATCAAAACTATGCCAACTTACAAGATATGATAGGAGCAATTCTGTGTAATAATCTGTGACACTGTATTTTATACAGTTGGCAATAGGCCATTTGAGCAATCCCCCTGGGAGGCATTAATGGGTTATCCAACATGATATATTATCAAGTTTTCTAGCTTTGTGGGTTTGTTGTTGAGAATTTCCTTAGCATTATTTCATTTACTGTACATATTCAAGGTTAGAAATAAAATTATTCTCCAAAAAATTATTTAAAATTTATTCAGAGAAAAAGAAATACTGTAGCACATTTTCATTCATATTCAAAATGAAATTGATGCTTCCTACAATTCAGCAAATTAAAATTTGACCTACAGCTACATTAATGTAAGGGTGCATTTATCTAACGCTACTGAATAACAAATTATTTTACACGTAACCTTTATAAATATATACTCAATCACAAGGCTTTGAAGTGTTTAATGTTAAATACCTGGCCAATTCAAATATTATTTGGCATATAACATTATTGGAGACACACATGAAATCATTCTTTTTGAAAAGTTCTTAGTCTCCTGATAAACTAAATCTAACCCTGCTACACAAAACTGTTTTGATCTGTCTTAGTAATTTTTTTCTTTTGCTATATATTATAAATAATAAATTCAGTTCATAGGAAGCAACTCACTTCTCGAGATTGATTCATGTGCAAGCACTTACGTTTTTCCATTTCAATACATTTTTCTAGAAAATCCCAAGAAGAACATTTTCAGGTTAGAAAATCTGTAGCAAAGTATTTCTAAACTAAACCAATGAATAGTAGTTGTTTTCTTCATCAATAAAATTAACAGCTACAATGTAAGCTACATTTTTTCTTCCTATATTCTCTAAGTAGGTATTGTTGCGGCAAGATAACAATTGCTTTGTGGATTGCATCTCACTAGGAAACACTCTTAAATGGGAAATATACCATGTAAGATCGTTTCTGTGCCTAAAAATCACATTGTCACTGGGGGGAGAACTTATACAAAATGCATGACTTTGACATTTTGCAAAGTTGTACAGGCATGGTGGGGATCAGGAATGCTTGTTTGCACTGATAATCAAGAGCACAATTCACTATGCTTTGCCTCTTTTTAGAACAAATTTTTACATTAATGAATGACTTTTTCCTTAATATCGACTTTAAAAATTAGCTCCTATTTTAGTGCTTCTACACATCATATAAGGTGGTATGTGCTAAATATAAAATTATTAACCTTAAAAATAATGCCTAAGGTGAGCTGATGTAGCTCAGGTGGTTGAGTGCCTGCTTCTCATGTAAGAGGCCCTGGGTTGGATCCCAGGTACCTCCTGAAAACAAAACAAAACAAAACAAAACAAAACAAACAAATGAAAAAACCAACTTTCATTGGGGAGTGGATGTAGCTCAGTGGTTGAGCACCTGCTTCCCATGTATGAGGTACTGGGTTCAATCCCTGGTACTACCTGAAAAAAAATTATAAGAATAATGCCTAAATTAATTAACAAGGAAAAGCATACTGAACAAAAATATACACCATTTTAAAAACCTCTGTGCTATGTGAGAAAATTTCATTAAATGGTTATTTCTATGAGGATAGACTAAATTAGACTGTAGTTAAAAACGCCCAAAATGTTAGTAGCTTAAAAACAAATGATGAAAACAAAAGAAGCAGATGATTCTTTCTCCTCCAGGTTATAAAGGGTAGGCTGGGACTTTACTTCCCGTCTACTCACTTCAGGACTACCTTTAATAGTTCAGCGCTGTGTTGAATGACGCCTGCGGTCAGGGCTGGGAGATATAAAGGGTATAAAGAGTGATGGCTTATCCACTGGGTATTTACATTTCCTGGACATGACAAATGCAACTTCTGCTCACATTTCTTGGTCCTTCAGTGACATCGTTTTAGGTCCCTTTAAGGAGAGGAAGCAGTATTAGTGAGACAGCCCCAGGCTGTATTTCAAATATCCAGTTCACTCCTCCTCTCCTTATCATATCCAGACATATCATATTCAGCTCTCTATGGGAGAACACAAAATTCTACTCACTAATCCAACTCCAATTCTGGGAACTCTGATTGATATGGATCGTTTCTATCACGTCCATTTGTGGATATTCTTGTCAAGAGACATATATATTAGAAAAATAAGTTTTCTCAAAGCCCCAACCAATAGCATACAATAATATAACAGTTATATAACCCATGATAAACTCTTTGTCTTGGAAAGAATAATAGATACATTTTAGTTTGCCAAGATTGCTATGACAAATACCACACAGTGGTTATCTTATCAACCGGAATTTGATTGTCTCAAGTGTTGGTGGCTAGAAGTCCAAAACCAAGATGTTGGCAAGAATTATGCTTTCTCCTCAGAGTCTGTAGTCTTCTAGTGCTGGCTTGCCACAACCCTTGGGGTTTCTTGGTTTGAATCTCTGATGCTTATCAAGTAGATCTCTCTCTCTCTCTCTCATTCTCTTTCCCTCTCATTGTGTCTGTTCTTCTGGTTTCTAACTGCCAGCTTCTCATTCCTTCCTGTGACTTTCTCTGACTTCTTCCAAATTTCCTCTCTTAATAAGGCATCCATTAAAGTGAAGTAAGACACAACCTTATTAAATTTTGCCACAGCTTAAGTAATATTAATATCTTCAGAAGGTCCTATTTATAAATGAGCTCTGTAATGGATTGCAGTTTTATGTAATTATGAATTCCAAAAATATAAATTGGATTATGCTTGTAAACTCATCTGTTCATCTGGGCATGATTGGTTTATGATAAGGGAATTAACTGGGCCATGTCAGGAGGGTGTTGGGCCCCGCCCCCTCAGTGGGTGTTTTCTCAAGTATAAAGTCTAGGCAGCAGATTTGAGTTGCAGAGAATTGGAGAGAAGCAGATTTGAGAAGCAGTTCTGATGTTGGAGTGAGCCGATTGCCAGATAGTCTACAGCTGGCCTTGTGGAGAGACACAACGCATAGAGAACCTCATGTTCTACAGCTGAACTTGTGGAGGAAACAGAAGCTAAGCCCGGAGAGAAACACAGCGCCGGGAACAGAGGAACCCAGAAGCCTGAACACTGGAGACGTCGCAGCTGTCTTGCTCCAACACGTGAACTTTGGTGAGAGAAGAAATTTATGCTTCGTGGCCTGGTAACTGTAAGCTTCTACCCCACATAAATACCCTTTATAAAGACTGACCCAATTTTGGTATATTTCAAAAGGCACTTCTGTGGCTGACCAAAACAAGCTCATACCCACTGGAACACAGACCATGGAGGTACATGATACAACCTCCAAAACGGTGGCATAGAGGAGTCATTGTTATGTAGCAATTCTGAACCCTTGCTGGCAGGGTTTGCAAAGACTCTTCTCCTAGAGATAAGAAACACTCCTAGATTAGGCCTTAATTCTGCTCCCCAGCGGCTTCCTGCTCATTTTTCTCTGTGGATGTTGGCATCATGTCTGGCAATTTCTTTTTACCCCCACTATTCTCCCTGGCTATGTCTAAATTGGATTGGAGACTGTACCCTCACGGGGGCTAATCAACTTTCTCAGCCATTTCCTGCCTCTAGTCACCTGGGGACCAAAGAGCCATTTTAAGTTTTAAACTGTCACAGTTTATTTCGATCTAAGCAGATGGATAATTTGGCTTTACAACTCTCTCAAAAACCTTGTTGGTTTCTGCTGTATTTGATTCTAGTCAGCTCCATGTGCCAATAGCTACATTAATAGTTCTTTTTAAAATCTACTTCCTAAGGTGGTTGTATCCTTGCTTCCTCCCGCTCTAACCTTGATGGGTATGTGATATGAAAGGGAGAATTCTAGAAAGATTGTTTACAGACAATGGTTAAAATTAAATACATAGGAAAATAGTTGCATTGGATGAAATCAAATAAATGTATATAAATAGGCACTCAAGGGTTGAATTTGTCTAGTGCCAGAAAACAATGCAATATTCTAATGCAGGATAAACACAGCCAAGAGATACAGATTTTTCAGAAATAAGGAAGGCAGAATTGCTGATGTTGCTCTTGTTTTTATCAATATTTTCAAAATGGTGTTTTAGGGTTGTATAAAAGGAAAAGTTTCTAATAAGGAACTTTCTGCAGTTAGCTTTTGGACTGTAAGCCAGAGATTTATGGTATAGGACTTCAGTTTTTCATCATTAACATTATTGCTGTTAATTACTATGTGGCCAGATAAAGAAAATTGGAAAGGTAGAGAATTTTTGCGAGTGTTTTTTATACATGGCTATAATATAATTGTATATTAAGCCAGATGCTGAAGGATTTTTATGTCAAATATGTAACCATATGAGAATAAAATTGTGAAAATATTGAATATGTAAGACATTTATTTAAATATGCTGTCATGTCTATGTTTTAATTCATTATTTTACTTCAGGTTTTGATCAAGTTCTGATTTTAAGTCTGGCAGTTAATATTATTTGACTTACTAAAGCCTCCTATCTGGATGCTTTCCAATGAACCATGTATTTACTTAAAAGGCTGAAACTTCAATTTACATAATAAATGGAAGAAAGATTTAAGAAAGTTTGAAAAAATGCCAAAACTACTTTTGAATATATAATGTTATAGTGATCAGATAAAGTGAATGGAAAAGATTTCTCTCCTCTTCAAAATTCTGCAAGCAATTGTATAGAATGAGTGTATTGTATAGATTTGTATAGATTTATTTATTAATTGAGTAGGAGAATTTGCTTGTGAAATCATCTTGACCTGGAATTTTCTTTATTGGAAAATTTTAAACTAAGAATTTAAATTCTTTGATAGATATAAAACTTTTCTAGTTATTCATTTTTTTTGGTAGTCCATGCTATTCAAATTTTTGTCATTTTTTGACTAAATGTTCAATTCATTGGCATAACATTTCTCAAAATAGGCTTTGGTATTAAAAGAACAAGATGATATTTACTTCACAAGTCTAAGTTAAATTCATAATTTAATGAATATAATGAATCTTAAAAGCATTTTATACTGTAAACTTCATGCAAATAGTACCCACTTAAGTCATTTGGTATCGTGTATCTGTTTGGAAACTATCATTTGTTCTAAGTCAAGATTTCTCAACCTTGGCATTATTAATATTTTATACTGGATACTCCTTTGTTGTGAGGCCTGCCCATGCATTGCAGAAAGTTTGGCAGTATCCCTGGCCTCTACCCACTGGATGCCATTAGCAACCCCATCACCCCTTTGTGACAACCAAATATGACTCTAAACATTGCCTAACATCCTCTGTGGCTCAAACTGCCCCCCAGTTACTAGCTTCTGCTTTAAACTAAAGGATGAGATGTGATATCTCCCCCTCATAGTGGAGTATAAGCATATGTAAATAGATAAGTGATTTATTATTATCATTTTTAATCTAATGAGGAAAAAATCAATAAAAAGGCAAAAGATGATTCAAAACACCCTATTTATAAATTTAAATGTCTTTGAACATAAAGATGTTTTTATTAGAATTATATTAATATATCACATTAAGGATAAAACATTTACTCTTTTTTTTTAAAAGATTTCTTTTTATTTATTTATATATCCTTCCCTCCTTGCTGCTTGCGCTCACTGCGTTCATCTGCTTTTTTGCGTTTTTCTGTGTCTGCTTGTCTCGCTCTGCCGCGTCATCCCGGTGAGGCAGCTCGCCGTGCGGCAGCCTGCTTTCACCAGGAGGCCCTGGGTTTGGTTCCCGGGGCCTCCCCTGTGGTAAACCGGAGGCCTACCAATTGAGCTACAGCCGGTTCCCCAGTTACGCTTTTTAAGGAAGGAATTAAATATTATATAATTATCAATGTTCCCTGTGCCCTTAGATTGAATTAAATAATAGGAAAATAGTTGCATTGGATGAAATCAAATAAATGTATATAAATAGGCACTCATTTTAATGGAAACATTTCAAGAAGAAAATGGAATGATTAATGGAAAATAAAATACTGTTGAGTATAATCAAAGAAGACATTCAGGCTAATAAAAAATACAGAAAAGCAAATGCTGATGTTATAGCACTAAAATGAAAGTGTAGGTTTCCAAAAGGAGTCTTCTTTATACAATGACACAGACATAATAGAGTGATGGATATAAAATTAAAATTCATTGACACAACATAAAATATTAAATATTGGACACCATTTATTGATATGCCATGTTAAAATAATTTAAGAGATTTATAAGTGCATGGTCCCAAACTATCTCTTATTGTTTAATTTGCCAAATTAATTTAGGTACTTAGTCACTTTATATTGAAGAAAATGAATATATTTTTGTGTATAATACAAAAGAGGAAACATTTGTCCAAAATTAAGCGTAGTCATTTATATACTTCAAAAAGTAAATGAGAGTGAATGAACCTACTTAAATGGGCTGGAAAGAAATATAGGTTGAAAAGCAGGTTTAAGAAATGAATTGTTCTTCAGGTAACATTTTCCTATACTTTCCAGAGAAATTATATATCCTGATATTGGATATATGTATAATATATATAATTAAAACTTGGAGAAATGCAAGATTTAAATGTTTTTTAGAGTAAAAATAATATGTTAAACTGTTCTGGCAGCATCTCCCAAGATGTAATAGGAAATGGATTTATCCTGACAATCAAAACAGCTAAAAATACAGGACCAATTCAATGAAAAAAATTATTTTTGAATTTTGGACATCAGGCAACAGGGACAATAATTTCTGAGAGAGAGGATATAATGAGGTGAGCCCTGTGATTATCCTATGACTGGAGGGCCCTGCACGTCTGCAGGTGAGAAGTGATGAGCATTTATTTGGGTAGAAACTACCTGGGGCCAGAGAACTAATCACCCGATGGAGCCCAGGGCTTGCACAGGACCAAGGATAGAATGTTTTGCACCAGTCAGACTGTGGCACTTGTGTTTGATGGGTCACTTGGTAGAGGATTCTGAGACAATGGCCTTGACTAAAGGCTGCTCTGGTCCCACCTAATAAACCTCAAAAGCAAGCACTGATTTTCTCTCACCAATTCTTCCAGAACCTGATTCTCCACACCTGACCAAATACTTGAAACAGGATCCATACTACTTATCCCCTAGGGTCTTCTGACCCTAGGATTTCTACTTGAATCTACCAAACATCAGATGCCAATTCAATCACTTTTTAAAATCTGCCCTGCCCTTGGCTGATGCCTTGCCACTGTGGCATCTTGAGCTCTCCTTGGCACTCAGTGAGACATTAGCTCAAGTGCCTCTCTCTGTAAAAATGCCTTTGGTCTGAAAGAAGGTAGGCTTTCCAATGATGGGTGTCAAAAGAGGTGCTAAAGAGGAGACGAGGCATGTTTCAATTCTCATAGACTACAGACTGAGTTTAAAACTGAAACTTTGCCGTCTCAGAGCAGGCACCCAACTATTTTTCAGGCATACAGCACACATGATGCAACAAAGGTTTGATCCTCAGAAACAGTTATCCATGGTGACGCTGCGTTGATAATGGCAGAGGAGTACAGAGCGGATCTATCTCATTTGTCATGTTAGGGAAGATGAAAGCAAACTGCCAACAGCAGTTTTAATGGCTCTGCCATGATATGTTCACCAACGGGAGAGTTGCAGATAAGTCCTGCTTTAAGCAGCATCGCACAAAACTAAAATAGGCTGTCTCGTGTATCTTCATTTGCTTAAATTCCATTTTTCTGAAAACATTAAAGTTGGAAATTCATTTTTGGAAAATCCTTGATGGTTGAAATTAGGTGAGAAAGGAGTAACTTGGAGGCAAAGACTGAAATTTCTAACATGGGAAACAGTGTAATTCTAGTGATATACCTCAATCGGAGCAGCATATCTAAGCACAAATTTTACTACTTAGGCAGTAAGAGAATTAGAGGCTTTCCTATGCCCTCTAGCAAGAATTATTTTGACCCATGTCATTGGGATATCTCAATGCTAATATGCCATTACAAAATCTCTTTATTGGCTTTAGACGGGACTTAGGCTTAAACTAATGACAATCTCTTAAATCTCTGAGTTGCAACATATTAGAGATTTCCAATGCATATGCTGTTTAGACTCTGATCTGTAGAGAACCTTGGCACTCCTATGAAAACAGGAAATCTGTCATTGTCGCAATTCAAAACCCAAGTGAGAAGTGATAACTTCCTTTTTTCCTTATCAAAGCATATAGGGATTTTCTAATACACTGAGAAAACTTTATTACCCAATGTTCTTTGTTCTTACTCCTAGTTTTAAAAATTATCAAAATTCAATAGAATTGTATTTTATGAAGTTATTATCCAAGAGCAAACTAATTGTTATAAGTTATGGGAGATATAAAACATTCACAATGACAGTGTGTTCACAGTTTTGCTCTGCATCCTTCTTCTGTTACAGCAGCTTAGTGGTGATGGCTCATTTTCAATATTGGAAAATAGATGAATTCAATGTGACCTTCCCTACACCATGTGTTCAGAAAATATGATACGCTCTGGGGAATTAATGACATATCATCACCATTACCCTAGCAAACACATCAATGCTGTAATTTGTACAAACCATAAACTGGGTGTGGGAAGGATACTGAAATTAAATTGACATTGAATGAAAGTTAAAACTGCAGCCCGTTCACATATGCAGATGTGGTTTCCTTCATTTTAATAAGATGTTACAAAGGAGCTTTTTGATTGATGGGTATTTTGGTATTTGTGGACCATCTAAAATAGGCAAGAGTTGTAGAAAATGTAAGGAAGATGATATTACTAACTTTTTATAACTTAACATTCACTGATGCTTGTGTGAAATTTTTCTTATTGGTGGAAACAGAATTGATAGTCTGTCAACTCACGGTATTTTGTATGTTTATAACCTCTATTGGGTATGAGGCAAACAAGCCTGCATGTTTGCTCTTGAATTTCATCAACTCTATTAGTTTGGAAGCATAAGATACTGATGGTGTGTTCATATATAGATGCTAATTATGTTTCAAAGATTCTTTTAAGTTACTTGATTTTGCTACTTGATTCAGCTTTTTGATTTTGTATATTTATTTAGTTTGCTTCAAAATGCAATTGGAAGAAGGGAATTTGCTAATGAATCTCTTAGTAAAAATACAGGCAAATAATTATATAAGTCTAATGTAACACTGGTTATAATGGAGCAGCTTGTAGCAGAGCAATACTAGTAACCCCTAGAGATGCTAGATAAAATATCCCCAGTACAAATCTGTTTAGATGCCAAGCGTCTAGCACTTAAGGGGCCAATACACTAGAGAGAAGGTAAATTCATGTGGCAAGCTCATCATTCTGCATAACTCTTTTTTTTCCTCAGGGTATTTTCTAGTCCTTAGCCTAAGGAAACAGTCTAAGAAACCAGGGAAATGGTAATTTCCAAAGGATAGAGAAACCAGCAAAGATTCTAGCAATCTCACAGACGGTGGTGATTAACACTAGAGCTTATGGTTTCCAAGATGAGTAGGACTTGACAGGCCAAGATCATGGAAAGATGAGAGGTACAGATAATTGATTCTGACATTTTGCATCCTTGATGCATTTGAGATTCTTAAGCCGTGTGTGGTGAGGGGCTAAGAAGCCAAGCAGAAAAACAATTGGAAATCAAAGGAGAATTATTGTGAATCTCACAGTGCTTAGGAAGTTATAATTTGAATTTAAGACCCTAATAATTAAACCAGATTCTCAGTCGGTACTCCTGGAGGACTTTTACATTGGAAAGGATGTGAATCAAAGGGCAGTTTGATGTGCAAAGACTTTACAACATCCTGGAGATAGTTCGGTCGTGGAATAGATTGAGAAGATTTATCCCCACTCCAGATACCTGTCAGAGGATGAGACAAATCCACTCACTCTGAAGGAAT
>PVKH010006838.1:0-20693 GCA_004027955.1 Chaetophractus vellerosus | reverse complement strand
TGGATAGTTCATGTGGTATGTGAATATAACTCAATAAAACCGCTTAATAAACAAATAAATAATTGTGCAAGAGCCAGAAATAACAGCTCTGTACATCAGGGGAAACAGATTGAAAGGTGAGGAATTTTCTGGTTTGTTTGCCTGTTTTTTTGTTTATGATTGAAATAATGAAAATGCTTTAATAATGATTGATGTAATGAATACACAACTATGTGAATATACCAAATTCCATTGATTGTACACCTTGGATAACTGTATGCTTTATTAGTATGTATTAATAAAATTGATTTGTTAAAAAAAGGAAAAAAAAAAAGAAAATGAAAGGGTAGAAAACATATACCATGCAAGGTGTAATCAAGAAGGCAAGGATAGCTATACTAATATCAGATAAAAAATATTTTAAATGGAATAAACTTGTAGGAGAGATGTGGGAGTTTGATACTATTGATGAATTACAAAAAGGTCTGTTCCTCTGGGCATATTAGATTGTATTAGACTCAGAGATTCCACTTTTACAGTATTAAATCAAGATTAGGGCTTTTATTTGACCATGTCATTATGGTGACTTTGATCCCCAGCCTACAGCTAGCCTGCAGCTTTAGACTATATAAACAGATGCTCAATCAAAGACAGGGAAGTAAACACACAGAGAAGGAGAACACAGAGAGTTGAGGATTTTTTAATTTTTTAATTAAAAAATTTTTTTAGTTTTCTTATTTTTAAAAGATACTTAGATTACATAAATGTCACATAAACAATATAAGGGATTCCCATATGCCCCGCTCCTCACACCTACCACATTTTCCCACATTAAAAATACCCTTCATTATTGAGGTACATTCACTGCAATTGCTGAACACATTTTGGAGCATTGCCACTAAGCATGGATTAAAGTGTACATTGTAGTTTACATTCTCTCACACCCAATTCTGTAGGTTATGGCAAGATATCTAATGACCTGCATCTGTCATTGCAATGTCATTTAGGACAATTCCCAAGTCCTGAAAATGCCCCCATATTACACCCATTTTTCCCTTGTCCTGCCTTCAGAACCTCCAGTAGCTACTGCCTCCACATTAATGATATAATTTCTCCCATTGCTAGAATCACAATAAGTCTATAGTAGAATACCACTAGGTCTACTTTTGTCCATAGTTCATTCCCCAATCCTGAGGATTCTGGGATGGTGGTGTCCACCTCACCTCTAATTGAGAGGGGGCAAGAGTTGAGTTTTGACACTAGAGCCTCAGGAAGAGAGAGCCGAGATGTTTACCTCATAGCTTACAGCTGGCCTTGTGGAGAAAGCAGAGCAGCTGAACCTAGAAAGAGATAAGCCCCGGGAATAGAGATGAACCTTATGCCAGCCTATAGCTGAAATCAGAAGAAGCTTGGACCATGCTGCCTTAAGAGGAAGGGAAAGGCTGAACCCTTGCAAAGACCAGCAACCATCTTGCTCCAAAATGTAGCAACAGACTTTGGTAAGGGAAGTAACTTACCCTCTATAGACTTGTGACTATAAGCTTCTACCCCAAATAAATAGCCTTTATAAAAGCCAACAGATTTCTCATACTTTGCATCAGCACCCCTTTGTCTGACTAATACAAGGGACAAAAAGGGTCATTATATACTGTAAATTGTTCAATTCAAGAAGAAGACATAACAATCATAAATATATTTGCATCTAATGGCAGAGCCCCAAAATATATGAAGCAAATATTGAAAGAAATAAAGAGAAATAGATGGTTCTATACTAATAGTTAAGGAGTTGAACATACTACTTTCAATAATGGACAGAAAATTTTGATAGAAGACCAATAAGGAAAAAGAAGACTTGAACAATATTCTAAACCAGCTATAACTAATGGACATATATATATAAATTTACCCAACAGAAGCAGAATACACATTCTTCTCTAGTGCACATGGATCATTCTCCAGGATAGGATGATAACAAGTCTCAATAAATTCAGAAATACTGAAATGATACAATGTATCATCTATGACAAAAATGAAATGAAGCTAGATAGTAATAATAGAGGTAGAAATTGAAAAATTACAAATATGTGGAAATTTTAAAACACACTCTTAATCAATAGGTCAAAGAAGAAATCACAGGGGAAATCTATAAATATATTGAGGTGCATGAAAATGAATATAGTACACACCAAAAACTGATGAGATACAGCAAAAGAAGTGATGAGAGAGAAAGTTATAGCTCTAAATGCTACCATTAAAATAGAAGGAAGATCTCTAATCAGAGGGTGGGGCAGTTTGAAGTTTTTGTGGACTCCAGAAATCATATCCTTAGAACTAATACATTCCTGTGTATGTAAACCTATTGTATGGATCTTTTGATTAAATTACTTCAGTTAAGGGACTTTAATTAGATTGTGTGACTCAGGTTGGGTCTTAATCCTCTTACTGGAGTCCTTTAAAATGGGAGGAATAAGAAGCCACAAATATAGAAAAAGCAGAGACAGAGAAGAACTCAGAAGCTGAAAGAGAAGGCCTGGGAGCCAGAAGTTGAAATCAACAGCACACAGAAGCAGAGAGGAAGCTATGCTAGCCAAAAGTTGAAAGAACCGAGGCCTGGAGGAGAGGGGAGAGATGTGCAGATGTTACCATGTGCCTGATCTCTCACAGCTGCAGTTCAGGGGAAAAGGATCTCCTGGGGATGCCTTGTCTTGGATACTTTCACAGCCTCAGAACTTTAAGCTTTTAATTTAGTAAATCCCCATTGTAAAATCCAATGCATGTCTGATACTATGAACAGCAATATGCCAACAAATTAGATAACCTAGATGAAATGGACAAATTCCTAGAAAGATACATACTATATACATTGACACACATAAAATAGAATATCTCAATAAATGAATAACTAGTAAAGGGACTGAATCAGAAAGTTTAAAAATAAAAATAAAGAAAACTGAAGGAGCAGATGCCTTCATAGGGGAATTTTAACTGAACATTCCAAGAAGAATTAACACCAATCCTGTTGAACTCTTCCAAAACATCAAAGAGGAGGGAATATTACCTTCTACCAAAGATTTGTAAAGAAACCACAAGAAAAAAAATTACAGACCAATATCTCTTATGAATACAGATGCAAAAAACCTCAACAAAATACTAGGAAATTCAATCCACCATCACATTAAAAGAATAATAGAACCTGATCAAATGGGATTTGTCCCAGGTGTGGAAGAATGTTTCAAAATAAGAAAATCAATTGATGTAATAATAATCAATGGTGCAATACTGAAAGCTTTCCTACTAAGATCAGGAATAAGATAAGGATTCCCAATTTCATTGCTGTTATTCAATATTGTACTGGAAGTTCCACTCAGAGGAATTAGTCAGGAAAGAGAAATAAAATGCACCCAATTGGGAAAGGAAGAAATAAACTTTTCTTATTTGCAGATGACATGATCCCATATACAGAAAATACTGAAAAGTCTGTAGCAAAGCTACTGGAGATAATAAATGAATTCAGCAAATTAATGGCATATAAGATCAGTATGCTAAAATCAGAAGTGTTTCTATACACAACTGATGAACAATCTAAAGAAGAAATCAAGAGAAAAATTCAACTTACAACAAAGAATCAAATATCTAGGAAAAACTCTAGCCAAGGATGTAATGGAATGTATACAGAAAACTACAAAATATTGCTTAGAAGAAATCAAAGAATTCCTAAATAAATGGAAAGATATCCCATGTTCATAAGATAGAAGACTAAATATTGTTAAAATGTCACACCTACCCAAAGCAATTTACATATGCAGCACAATGCCAGTAAAAATTCCAGCAGCTTCTTAGCAAAAATGGAAAAGCCGATCATAAATGTATATGGAAGGGTAAGGGGCCCAGAATAGATAAAGCCATCTTGAGAAAAGTAGAATAAAGAGTAAAATATCTAGAATATATGAAATCATACACTAATAAAAAAAATAAGCAACTTAATTTAAAAATTGACAAAAGATTTGAACAGAAATTTCTCCACAGAGGGATATATTATTGGCCAAAAGCATTTGAAAAATGCTCAGTGGCAAGTATCCTTATAGTACAAGTGCAATACTCAGCAAAAGAAGAGAGACCAACATGCCAGGTCCTTGATATTGATGGTTGTACTTATGAACATTCTTCTTGAGAAATTGAAACTTGGCCTAGCATTATTTATTGCCTAAGAGTTACCCCCAGAAAACCTCCTTGGGGATCAAATGTAGCCCCTCTCTAAGCCAAACTCAGCGTATTAATTCACTACCTTCCCCCCAGTGTGGGACATGACTTCTGGGGATGCGCTTCCCTGGCACTGAGGGATTATTACCAAGCACCAACTAGTGGTGCATTTGGAAAAAGACCTTGACCAAAAGGGAGAAATACTAAATACAATTGAGTTTTTATGACTAAGAGATTCCAAAGTGAGTCAGGAGGTAATTTCAGATGTTACACTAATGCATGTCTCAGCGGGATCTTGTTGACTGCCACAGTAAACAGTGACCCAAGAAGGGGGCTTGTGAGGGCACTAGAGACATCTAGACACTAAAGGCAGGGCAGACAATCTTGAGAATTCAACACTCTGTCAGTGGGCCTTACCTTGGAATATATTTTCCCCAATGTAACAAAGTTAGACTCATTTATAATTTCCCTACATATGGCTCTACTGTCCCTTTTATTTGAAACTATAAATAACACCATACTCATTAAATATGTGTCCCAGAGACTTAACTTTTTGGTCTTTTCATATGCCAGTTGAGCCCTGAATCTCAGTAAAGTTGCAACACCTATTTTCCAGTTCATTGAACTCACCCAGGACAACTAACAAAGGGATGATGATGGACACGTCCAACACACACACAAACACACACAAACAGAGCATATCTACAACTGCAAGCAAGACATTTCCATCCATCTGCCCCATGGGATATAAGCCCTATCTCAATCAGAAAGAGTGGGCATCAACATCCCCAAATCCTCAAGATTGAGTAATGAACAAACATAAGCAGGGGAATGCAACTATGAACTTAAGTAGACGTTTTATTATTCTAGCAATGGAAAAGTTACATTGACATATAGGCAGTGGTGACCAGAGGTTCTGAGGGGAGGGGGAGGGAAGAATAGGTATAACAAGGGGCATTTTTTGGACATTGGAATTATTCTTCATGACATTGCAGTGACAGATACATGCCACTATACAATTTATAAAAACCTACAAAATTGTGGGGTACAAATTGTAAACTATAATATAAACTATAGGCAATGGTTAGTAGAAATGCTTCAATATATGTTCATCAATTGTAATAAATGCACCACACTAATGAGAGATGTTAATGGGGAAAAGTGTGAGAAAGGGAAGGGTTGGGATATATGGGAATCTTTCTATATTTTCATTGTAACATTTATGCAAACCAAAGCTTCTTTAAAAATAAAATATTTCCATTAAATAAAAGAGAAAACTTGCTCAACATCCTTAGTCACTAGGGAAAAGTGAACAAAACCACAAACAAAACCTAACTCTCCCTAACCTAAGGGGAACAAGTCCACCCCTCTCACAGCAGTGGGGTGGCAATCTAACTCTCCCCCAACCACCGGGGAATACACTCTACCCCCACTGTAGCCTGAGATGGCCAAACTCTCCCTGAACAATGGGCTGGAAGATACATCCTCTTCAAATGCCTGTGCAAACTGCCCCTTTCCACACACATAGTTAGGGTTCCTCTCTTGGCCAGAAGCGGTGTCTTAATTACAGACTTCAGCTCCCACTGTTTTCCTCTTGAAGCCATTTTTCCTTCAATCTCTCCCCAACCCCTGTCCCTTTTAGTCCAGGCTGACAGTGATTTCATTCATACAGATCTTGCAAAAAAGCTTATTGGATAGCAGGATGTTCACAGGGACCAAAGCCATCGGATGGTATGACTTTCCACAAGTCCTTCCTGAGTTATTGCATTTCCTATCCTGACTTATAAGTTCGAAGTTTAATTTAGTTAAGTCTTCACATGGGCCATCATCCTCTTGGGGCTTATTTTCCAGAAGCTTGGAATTTCCAAAATCAGTTTCTGATTTCTTTGTGCACAGAAATTAAGTTCTCAGTTTATATCTTTCCTCTTACCGTTTGTTATAAGCTGTAAGGAGAAGCCAGGGCACATTTTTTCCCAAATTTACTTTGGATATCTTTTCAGCTAAAGGTCCAAGCTCATTATTTTCAAATTCTGCTTTCCATCTAACATCAGGAGTCAATTTTATGAAGTTCTCTGAAATTTTAAAACAAGAATCGCCTTTCCTCCAGTTTCCTATAAGTTTCATCATTTCCTTCTAATGCCTCACTGGAAATAACTTTAGGGTCCATATTCCTATCAACAGGCTCTTAACAACAATCTAAGCCTTTTTTATCAAGCATCTCACAATTCCTCAAAACAAACAAACAAACAAACAAAAACACCTTACCTGTTTATATAGCCCTTCCAGCATTTTTGGTAATTGCAGCAGCATGACCCCACTTTCCAATTTCTGTTTTAGTTTGACAAATGGAAAGTACCAGAAATCTTTTGGTCTTTTATAAAAGGGATTTATTAGAGGTAAAAGGACATAAACTGTCCAAATTGAGGCATCAGCATGGATGCTCTCTCACCAAAGTCAGCTATTGTTCATCCTGGTGTTGTTGCCACATGATGAAGCAAGATGGCTGCTGATCTCTGCAGATGTCTCTGCCTTCCCCGCCAGAATCTACCATCTCATGGCACTCAGCTCTGAACAACCAGGCATATGGTTTGTCTGTTTTGGGGCCTCAGCTCTTTGAGTCTCTTGGGGACTTCTGTTTTTCTGCAGTCTTCTCTCTCACATGGCAGAATTAAAAATGGCAGTCCCTTTTTTCTGTGTCTATCTGTCTCTCAGTGTCCCCCTTTATATCAGACCCAGCAAGAGAGCAGAGACTTAACATGAATCATTCCCCACTGACATAATCCAGTCAAATGGGTCTCACACCCACAGGAATGGATTGATTGAAATATAATATTTTGCTTTTTGGGGTTCCAAAAATTCAAACTGTCACACAGTATAAAGAAAAAATACACTGAACAAAGTTAAGCAGGTAAGAGTCATTTTTTTCAAAGCTACCATGGCAGATGAGAAAGTAGAACTTAACTCTGAGGAAGGCAAGAGGCTGGTTGAGTTTTATTGTCAGGGCAAATGCAGTGATAAAGTACCAGTAGGCTATCTGGTAAAAGATGTGGAGGGGATTGATGAACTAGAATACTTAGTATCTGAATTTATCTTTTTTCCTCTATTTCCCTGCAGTCTGAGTGCTTTTTCTCTACAATCATACAGCTGCAAGATTAGACCAGTGGGAGAGGGAGTTGATAGTGGCACACAAGGAGCAAGGAGGGCAGTTTGGTCAAGACAAAGAAGCATAGTCTTGGTCAGCAGATTAATATTAAGAACATGTATAAATTGGGGTACATAATTCAATCTATCA
Organism: Chaetophractus vellerosus; assembly: GCA_004027955.1. Taxonomy (NCBI): domain Eukaryota; kingdom Metazoa; phylum Chordata; class Mammalia; order Cingulata; family Chlamyphoridae; genus Chaetophractus; species Chaetophractus vellerosus. Next base: position 13,222 of record PVKH010006838.1, on the reverse strand, counting down.
CAGTTCGTGATCACTTTCTCACACTGTATTAGTCAAAGTTCTCTAGGGAACAGAATCAACAGGAGATATCTGTAAATAGTATGAGATTTAATAAAATTCTCCCATGTTACCATGGGGATGCACAAGTCCAGGTTCCATAGGCAGGCTACAAACCTGGGGTGTCAATGAAAGTCCAAAGAAAGTCTTTGATGAGTTCCTGGGAGATGTTGGCTGTCCAAAGATGAGCTGGGAAATTTTCTCTGAATGCTGAAATCACTTCCCCTTTTAAGACATTCAACTGATTGGATAAAACATCACTCATTACTGATGGCAATCTCCCTGGTGTATTGTAGATGTAATCAGACATTTATGCAGTAAACTAACTGATGGCTAAAACCCATAAATGTCCTTGTATTACATTTAGCCCAGTGCTTGCTTGCGCAAACAACTGGGCAGAATTACCTGGCTGAGCTGACACATTTGCCTAACCATCACAGTCCATCCCTTGTCAACTCAGCAACTGTATACATAATCTTAAACCATACTTAGCTTCTAAGTAAAAACAATAACCAACATGCATATATACATATTTCTGCCTAACAAGGATCTACTCTACTGTGTACAACTGGAAATTCACTAATTCCCTACATAATAGGGTGCAGGTCCTTGGGTAATTTTCACTCTTAAATTTGACATCCTTAAATATTATGACATGAAAGTAATACAACTTGTCATATGGTAAGGGAAAAGGCTGGGGAAGAAAACAAAGAAATTCATTTTGTCTACATATACAATCATACTTATAACAAAACAAGGAAAAAAGATTTATGACTGTATTAGTCAGCCAAAGGGGTGCTGATGCAAAATACCAGAAATCTGTTTAGCTTTTATAAAGGGTATTTATTTGGAATAGAAGCTTACAGTTACCAGGCCATAAAGCCTAAGTTACTTCCCTCACCCAAGTCTGTTGCCACATGTTGGAGCAAGATGGCTGCTGACATCTGCCAAGGATTCAGGATTCCTGATTTCCTCTCTCCTGGGGCTCATTCATCTCTGGGCTCAGCTGCTGTCCTCTCTCCACAATGCCAGCTGTAGACTATCAGGCAAACAGCTTGTTTCTCTTCCTGAGGCCTCTGCTGTGTCCAATTGAGCCTTCTCTCCTTCCTCACATTTCTGCTTCTCTATGTGTTTACTTCCCAGGCCCCAGGATCAAAACTCCAAACTCCCTTCTCTGTGGTGCAGTTTCTCTGTGAGTCCCCACCCACCAAGGGGGCAAGGATTCAATGTCCTACCGATGTAGCCCAATTAAAACCTCAATCATTCTTTAATCAAGTAAAAGTGAAAAATTTGAATCCAATATAATCTAATATGTCTGGAGGGACAGAACAGTTTGCAAACATAATCCAATATCTATTTTTGGAATTCATAAACTGTACCAAACTTCCACAATGACTATTACAGTCCTCATTTTGGTAACCGTTCACATGGTTGAAGTTCATATTTATCACTATCTTCTTTCATTACCCATTCCATGTTCCTGTTACCCTCAGCAAGCACTTCAGATGGCCATGGTTCTTTGCCTATTGGGGTGACCCAAACTTTCATTCCTGAAGATTCTGGATCATTGTTAGTCCTGCTTGGATTGGGTTGTTGTGATTTTCCATGGTCTTTAATCACAGGGCATAGCAGTACTAAGAGACACCCTAGAGCATCTATCTGCTGTGTTCCCAGCAAACTCTTCCTTACCCTTATTAAGTAGATGCAGTCTTATTTCTCCTTGATAGTCAGGATCAGTCATCCAAGCCAGTACAGTAATTCCCTTCTTTGCCTGTTGATTCATTGATAAGAGGAGCCCAAAATGGCCAGGTGGAAGTCTTAACTTTCAGTTCAATGCAATCATTGTTGTGTTTCCTGGTGGCAGCACTCCTCCTTTTGGAACTAAGACTTGTAGACCAGGAGAACATAAGGTTGCAGGAACAGGAGGTAAAGTTTTTCTTAGTGGGTCACTAGGGGTAATAGTGAGTGCTGCCACACCCATTTCCACCCTTTAATTCCTGGACCCATGAATCCTGGCTATGGGAGAAACAGCACCATGGAATGGATGCTGATTTAGAGCATGCACAGCCTCCTGGAAAACATTGCCCCATCTCTGCAAGATATTGACACCTAGTTGGCACTGTTATTGAGTCTTCAAAAGGCCATTCCTCTCTTCTATCAGTCCAGCTGCTTCAGGGTGATGGGGAACATGATAAGACCAGAGAATTCCATGGGCATGTGCCCATTCCCACACATCATTTGCTGTGAGATGGGTTCCTTGATTAGAAGCAATCCTGTGTGGAATGCCATGGCAGGAGCTAAGACATTTGGTAAGTCCACAGATGGTAGTTTTGGAAGAAGCATTGCATGCACGAAATGCAAACCCATATCCAGAGTATGTGTCTATTCCAGTTAAAACAAATTGCTGTGGTAGAAGTGGTCCAATGTAATTAAGCTGCCACCAGATAGCAGACTGATCACCTAGGGGAATGGTGTCATATCAGGGGCTGAGTGTGGGTCTCTGCTGCTAGCAGATTGGGCACTCATAAGTGGCTGTAGCCAAGTTAGCCTTGGTGAGGGTAAATCCATGCTGCTGAGCCCATGCATAATCTCCATCCCTACCACCTCCCAGCCGTGAGACAGGTAATAGCCCAACTCTAGCATGCACAGCCCAATCTCCACCCTGCCCTGAGGAACCTGCCTTCCAACCTCTGCCTGAAGAGATTAATTTTGTCTCACCAGAGGAAAATGCAAAGGAATGCCCTGAGGTCAGTAGCTTGCTAGACATTTCTAATCACTTCCCCTTTTAAGGCATTCAGCTGATTGGATAAAAGGTCACTCATTGCTGATGGCAATCTCCCTGGTTGGTTGTAGATGTAATCAGCCATCTATGCAGTAAACTAACTGAGGACTAAAGCCCATAAATGTCCTTGTATTACAACTAGCCCAGGGCTTGCTTGATCAAACAAATGGGCACAATTACCTGGCCGAATTGACACATTAGCCTAACCATCACACACACCATAATGAAAAATCTATATAAAATTAATCAGAAATATAAATGTAAAAGTGAAATTTATAAAACTTCTAGAAGAAAACACAATACTATCTTTATGACCTATGGTTAGGCAAAAAATAATTAATTGGATTTCAACAGCATTTAAAACTTCTTAACAAAAGATACTTTTAACAAGACAGGCACAGACTGGGAGGAAAATATATATACTACGTATAAGTGGCAAAACATGAAAAAGAAAACTTCAATCCAAAATATGTAGATTTCTAAAAAGCTACAACTCAGTAATACATATATAAAATACTCAGTAAATATAGGTGTAAACAACTTGGACAGTCACATCAAAGCAGAAGACGTAAAGGCAAAGGACAAATTGCTCATTATCATTATTCATCACGCAAATGTAAGTTAAGGATTAATTGTATTGAGGAATTGTATTCCACTTGTCTTGAGCCAAATAATTTAAGGTTTTGGGGTGAATTTATAAGAGTGACCTATCTTGTGGGAAGGTTTGTTTGTTTTAATAATAAGCTATAAAGCAATTTCCTGAAATCACAAGCACATAGGAGCTTATTTTGTCTTCTTCTAAGGCTACATTAATTGAGTCAATATCCCTCTTCACTTTGTATATGAGAATAATTTAAACAGACAGACTATAGCCTACTTCATACCTTTTAAAAAAAATTTTAAAGAAGCTTTAGATTACATAAATGATATATGAAAATATAGGGGGATTCTCATATATCCTCTCCCATACTCCTCCACATCAAGAACATCTTTCATTAGTGTGGCACATTTTTTACAATTGATGAGCACATATTGAAGCATTGCTACTAACCATGGTAAGTAGTTTACATTATAGTTTACACTTTGTACTGCACATTATAAGTTTTGACAAAATGTATAATGCCCTGTATCCATCATTACAACGTCATTCAGAACAATTCCACTGTCCCCCCAAATACCCCATATTACACCCATTCTTCCCTCTCCTACCCTTCAGAATCTCTAGTGACCACTGCCTTTATATCAATGTTACAAGATCTTCCATTGCTAGAATAATAATGTCTACTTTATTCCATAGTTGCAATCCCCCCTAATATTTGTTCATTCCTCAATCTTGGGGATTTGGGAATGGAGATGACCACTCTGTTTCTGATCGATAGGGTACTTGATACCTTTTATCAAACACTTTCTAGGTTGATAATAGGTTTTACATATCCTATGTCATTTAATACTACCTTTTAAGGTATATATTATTTTTGTTTTGGGGATGTGGAAATTGAAGCTTCCAAATATCAAGAAATCTGCTAAAAGTGATACTATTAGAAAGTATTAGAGACATGAACTCTAGGTCTCTGATATGAATTTATGTGCTTTTCAGAAAATGTGCATATATAAAGCAATGGAGAAAAACAAGATGATTCATTACAAGTGACTCTCATCCTACAATCTGAGAACCCTTCTTTTTGCACTTAAGTAAGTTGTCTCTGAACCTAAGAAGAAAGAATATTCCCTTTGTGGAAGGAGGAAGCATTGCAGGTGTTTAAGAATAGAGGCCCTGAATCCATATATACCAGGGTCTGAAGTCCATCTCTACATTTAACTGCTATGGGACTTTGGGAAAGTTGATAAGTTTTCTAATAGTATATATAACATGATGATATTATATGGGTTAAATAAGGTGATGAAAAGAAGTACTATCTGAGCACAGGTAAAATGCTCACTACAACCTATGTTATTAATAAGGTTTGTCATGAGAAGCCACAGGACCTGGGAAGAGGAGCTTCATTGAAATTCTGGACTCATCTCTCTGAGAAGATTCCTCAGGGGAAGTCTGAGAAACTTGTTAATTAGTGTCAACACCTTGATAGATATGTATTGAAAAAAGAAGGGAGTTCAGCAAATCTAGGACCTTTCCATAATTTACCTGGATAATTTAGGCACGTTTGAGGTAGAGGGAGTTTCCCATAAATATTATACAGAAGGTAGTTTTCATGAACTGCAGAATTTTTATTTTTCAGATGTAGTCCAGTTGTCTAATTATATTTATTTTCTCCAGGCTAAAAATTCAATTATTTGCTTTTATTTATTTATTAGACAAATCCTAACCTTTAGATAGTGTGCTAGTTTGAGATTATTTTATGAATCCAAAAAGAGCAATAATATGTTTGTAAACTAATCTATTCTTCTAGGTGTGATACTCTTTGATTGTCTTAAATTCAGTTGAGGGGCTTTTGATTAGATTACTTGATAAGATTGCTATAGGGCTTTTTATTGGACTAAGTCTGTGAGGCATGACTCAGGTTGAGTTCCTGAGTCAGACCTCCTTGCTATGTCTGATATAAATGGACTGACTCAGACAGAGAGACACAAGAAGAGAGAGTTCTGTCATTTTTGATCCTGCCATGTGACACAAAAAAAGCACCTGAGGTCCCCAGGGGAGATGAGTCATTTGCCTAATAGCTTAAAGCTGAACTTGGGAAGAGAGCAGAACACTGACATTGATATAGGAAGCCCTAGAGACATGCTCTATGCCAGCTTGCACCTGAAATCAGGAAGAAAGAAAAGCAGCTGAGCTTGTGAGAGGACGCCTGGAGAGGATGGTGAAAGCTGGGCAGAGCCATCTTGCTTCATCACATAGCAACGCACCAAGATCAGTAGTAGTTGACTTTGGTGAGAAAGCAGCTCTGATTGGACTTTTCATGGCTGTGGAACTGTAAGTTTTTATCCCAAATAAATCCCTTTTATAAAAGCCAACAGATTTCTGGTAAATTTGCAGCTCTAGCCCTTTGGCAAACTAAAACAGATAGTAACCCTGAAATTGCTTTATTTCAATTACAAGTTGAATTCTTTTTTTTTTTTGTTACAAGTAGCAATACAATAGAATACACTTATAGAATGCAATTTACATCACTGTGTCTAAATTTTCTCATCTCCAAAATATAGAACAAATCCTTTACCTGTATAGAAAAGCAATCAGCTAGTTAGTTGAGCACTTTTCTGTTATATATGGAGTATTTAATAAACGCTGAATGAATGAGTGGTTAGTGAAATTAGCCAAGAAACTGATTAGACTGATGATTTTTTCCTCATCTAAAAAGGTTAACTTAAATTGACTTATCTCAATGTCATTTAAAACGAATATGAACTAGAATAAATGGACCAAAAATCAAAATTTTAGACTTTCTCTTTCTTATTACGTACTCAGCAAATTATTTTTGGATCCTTAAAGCATATATGCTTCAAAGCATAAGAAGAATACTACCACTTAATGTTTTCAACAGGTGAGAATAACTGATAATTTCTTTAACAAAACAGAAACAGTTTTGCTAATTGCTTCCCTCAGTAGCATATCATAATTAGAGATAATTAATAAAACTTTTAGAACCTGACAATTACATTTTATATTAGAAAATTTTCACTTGAGATATTTTCTTCTGTCAATGTTTCCTTATGTGATTAAAACTGATCAGAGAAGAAAAGATTATTAAATATAGAGTTGTAAAATTAGGGTATCAATCAAAGGATGATAAAGTTCCTTTTCCTGTTCTTTCATCTCGTAATTGTTAATTGGTGTTGGTCATCTACAATCCACAAGAATGGCACAACTTCTTTAAATTAGCTGTGAAAATATATACCTTAAAAATATAATTATAGTCAACAGAGTATGTGACCAAACTGATTAATACAAAATAGAAACCATGTAGAGATGTGTTACAAAATAGAGTGTACCTTGGAAAAAAAGAAATGTACAATAACCTCTAAAGTGACATAGATCTTTTTTTTTTCCCTCTACTCACAAAATATCTTGCAAAGTATTGGCAACAAATTAGGTATTCAATATTAAATGTTAATTTATTAATCATTCCAAAGGCTTATATTCTTTCCTTAGAAACATTATTATAATTGGTAAAACTCTCTCAAATAATTTAATTATTCTTCTTTACTATTTTTCCCACCCAAAATAAAAGTTAAATTTGAGCCCAGCAAGATCTGAGCATCTGTGAAATAACAGAAGACTAAATGCCATGTTGGATGTACCAATAGGAAAGATAATTAGAAATTTCAAGAATCTGCTTTTCCATTTATACCACAAACCACAAAGCTAATTATTTGCTTAGCTGATTGTGCCTTGATTACACATCATTTGTGTTTATTATTAAATCAAACTAGGCCTGCATTTGTCAGATATGAATACATTTTATGTGTTCATATGTAAAACCTACCACTAATCAACCTCAGCATATGCTGCTGTTAATGTGTTGTTTAAAAGAAAGTCTTTGACCACTTTGAAATTAAGCCTAAAAGATATTCATGCTTTTTCCCTTCATAAGTTAGTCAGTATCAAAAAATCTAATTATATACAACTCAAACAAAGTCATTCCTTAAAGTTTTTATTCCTTTTATTGTTTTCATTTTTCCTCAACAGTTCTAAGCATTTTAGTTTTTTTTATTTAACTTAAGAGCATTTTAATATAAGTTATGCCCCTAGATACTTATTCCCCAATGAAACTGTTTGCCTAATTCACATCTTCACAATCCCTACTTAATTGCCTAGTCACTATTGTTTGATTTTATCTCTACTGAAACTATAAGAAAAAAATATACAACAGAGAAAATGAATATTAACAAAAGTCCCAAACTAAATATCATGTCCATTCCTATCAATATTCATTTCTCTTACATATTCTAATATCAAGAGGTTACTTATCAGTTTTAGAGAGTTTCCATTATGCTACAACTGGAAAATGAATTAGAAAATCTCTAATAAAAGATCAGACTACAGAGAGACTATGAATCATCAAAAAAGCATATATAATAATCTTTGAAAAGGGCATATTCCCCAACTTCCAATTATCATAATAGAATGAAATTAAGATATCTATTTTTAATTAATTAATTAATTTTTAATTCTGGTAAAATATGCATAACATAAAAATCATTTTAATCATTTTAAGTGGACAATTCTTTGACATTAAGTTCATTGACAATACTGTATAACTTTCATCACTATTTCCAGATTATTTAAATCATCCCAAACCAAAACTCATCCTCATTCAGTAATAACTCCCCATTCTCCCCTCCCCTATCCTTGGTAACCATTGTTCTGATTTCTTTCTCTATGAATTTATTTATGCTAAGTATTTAATATAAAATAAATCATACAATATTTGTCCTTTTGTGTCTGGTTTATTTCACTCAACAGGATGTCTTCAAGGTTCATCCATGTTGTATGATGTACCAGCACTTCACTTCTTTTTTTATGGCTGAATAATATTATTCCATTGTATGGAGAGACTACATTTCCTTATTCATTCCTCTGTTGATGGACACTGGGGTTGCTTCCACTTTTTGTCAATTGTGAATAATGCGGCAATGAACATGGTGCATAAATACCTTTCTGAAGTCCAGCTTTCAGTTACTTTGTGTATATATCTAGGAGGGGAATTGTTGGGTCATATGGTAATTCTAAGTTTAACTTTCTGAGGAACTGCCATAAAAATCTACAGAAGAATTATACTCTGTACCTCTTATATGACATTCCCCCACCATAGTAATTTAAATAAAATGGTAATATATTCTGGTTGAAGTGACTATATTTTGACAGTCCTTTAGAGAATGTATGCAAGTTTCCTGTTTGATATAATTTATGAAATAAATATAGAATTACAATATTTCATCAATGGGTGACATTTATTCCTACTTGAGAGATGTCAAATGAGTTCAACTATGGCTTTGGTGTCTAGCTGTGATATATAAATATAAACATGCAGATTTCCTTTCTCTGTCACTGGATAGTATGTTTTGCCATTGCCAAGCAAAAAGGCTTTGTATATGCCATAAGATATCTTTTCCTAATAGTGATCTTATGTGCTTTTGACATTCTTTTTCCATTTGATGAAAGAAGATACTCCATTCAACTTTGGAAGAAAAAAGTCTCAAGAATAATTGCTTCACATAAGATCTTCAGACCGAGCATATGATGCTGAGATAATAAAAATCTCCTTGGATTTGTATCTCCCTTTGATTTAAAGAGGATTTAAAAGAGAGCCTGCAGTCCAGAGAGAAGACCAAACTTGAGTAAGTTATTCATCAAGCTGTTGTCTTCCATATAGTCCTTACATAAAACGACTTTTATTTCCTTTGGCTACCAAATCTAAACATTCTCTCCATTTTTTCCAGAGTAAACCAAATGATATGCCATATTCTGTTCTAAGTGTTTTTGTTTTGCCATTATCTGTAGTGTACTTCAGTAAGTATTATAAACTGCATTTTATAGATGAGCAATGTCCAACTCCAATCCACTTTCTTCTTCCTCACAGCTCTCTGAACCCCCTTTTGGAAATTCTCTACTTATTTGGTCTTGGTGGAAGTAGTATGGAGATTCTATCTCACATACCCCATGTGACGGTTAGGCTAATGTGTCAACTCGGCCAGGTAATTGTGTCCAGGTGTTAGGTCCAGCAAGCACTGGGCTAATTGTAATACAAGAGCATTTATGGAATTTGCTCACCAGTGAGTTTACTGCATGGATGGCTGATTACATCTGCATTAATCAGGGAAATTGCATCAAGAATGGATGACGCTTTTATCCAATCAGTTGACTGCCTTAAAAGCGGAAGTGATTTCAACATTCAAAGAGAATTTCCCAGCTCGTCTTTGGACAGCCAACCTCTCCCAGAAACTCATCCAGGACCTTTCATCAGTCTTTCATTGGAGCCCCTGTCTTGCAGCCTGCCTGCGGAACCTGTACTTGTGCAACGCCACGGTCACATGAGAGACTCTTATAAAATCTTATATTATTGGCAGATATCTCCTGGTGATTCTGTTTCCCAAGAGAACCCTGACTAATACAAATCTAAACATTCTCTCCATTTTTTCCATTAACTGATACAGAGTAAACCAAATGATATGCCATATTCTGTACTATATGTTTTTGTTTTGCCATTATCTGTAGTGTACTTCAGTTAAGTATTATAAACTGCATTTTATAGATGAGCAATGTCCAACTCCAAACCACTTTCTTCTTCCTCACAGCTCTCTGAATCCCCTTTTGGAAATTCTCTACTTATATGGTCTGGTGGAAGTAGTATGGAGATTCTATCTCACATACTCCAGTACTCTCCAGTAATTCTAAGACTTGAGCAAGAACATGGGGAGAGCTGATAATCATAGCAGGGGCAGTGCCAGTATGCAGACTAGATAGTCCCTGATTATGCCTGTGGGTCTTTTTGGCCAAGTTTTCAGATGTCCCTTGTGCCTGCCTATCTTTTAGAATGTGGATTCTTGGTCTTTGGTCTGCTCAAGACAAACCAGAGTCAATTTCTGTAACTTCTAACCAAAGTACCCTGGATGAGTCTAAGAATCTGAGAGATCTGTAATTGTTCTCAAAGTATCTGGCTGGTAATGGCAGAACCAAACTATGCATTTAGGTCAATTTTAATTGCAAAGCCAGTTCTCTTTAATCTACATTACAACTTCATTCCTGCTTAGATAGTTAGACTCTGCAGAAGCATTTCTTTTTCTTTGATTTTTTAAAAATTTAATAAACTCAATAGAAAAGAATATGCTACCTCTTGTAACATTGAATCCATTTATTTTTAACCTAACATTTTCAGAAAGAAAATAAATGAAATTAATTCATATAATATGTTTATTATCTTTCTATTTTCTCTTTTCAGACCTAGAAGCATAATTTAAGGATATTAGGTTATTAATTAATATTAATTTTAGAGAAGGTTTACCATAAAATGAAGTCGAATTTTGGCAATGATTGAATTTTATTAATGTGGAGAAGGACAAACTAAATAATATACAAATTAAAGTACATGTTTTGCTGAATAGCAAAAAGCTTTCATGCCTTTCTTTTATTTGTTGTATTTAATATGCTGAAAGAAGAGTACTATTTTTATTATATCATCAGAAAAATCTGGAAACATTTTCTATATCCTTGCATTTTGTTTTTATCTTTAGGAGATATAAATCTAAATTCCTGAAAAAAAATTTTTTGACTTAAAATAATTTTCCCTATGGAGTACAGAATGAATTTATTGTATATTTAAATAGACAAATAAGTAAAAGACTATATAAATTATAAAATTTTAGCCACATGAAATTTCATATAAAATTATTTTAATTTACAGGTTTGGATTACTTTCAGCTGAGGTCAAACCAGTTCGACACATCCAACTGGTAAGCTTCCAGGGTCTTCAGCAGTATACGTTTTGAGTGCACAATATAGTTTAGTCTCTTAAATGTTCTCCATTCCCTTTCCACTAAGTATTAGTCTGATCATATCACTAAACTGTATTTCATTAAAGAATGTTGATTTCATTCAAATTCAGCTAGTTTATTCCATCCACACCATATTTCTTGATTTAAATGAATTCCTTAAATGCAGGGATTACCAAGTCTTTGATTTCTCACAGAAAGAAACATGTAGGCTTAATCTAGTAACACTTAGGAATTTTGGATGAATAAATAAGTGAATGAAAAACAGTACATGCCAGTGCCTCAAAGATATGTTAGAATAGACCACAATTAATCTTTCAAAATGGCAATACTCATGATCCTAAGAGAATTTGGTTCTCTAGGTCTAAGCTATATGATTACCAAGAAAACTAAAAAAACTTAGAAGACTTGAAAATGAGCTAAATCTAATCTAAAAATGTAAACTATAAATTGAGACATACAAAGACTAGGTAATTTTTAAATACAGGGAAAAATCTTTTTAAGAACAAGTTTATAAATAAATAAAATAAAATGAATACATAAATCAGATATTCATATTAATGTTACATACTTTCCAACTAACAAATAGTTTAATTTTAAAGGAATTATTTTTCTAGTGCTACTACCATTAAACATTTTGGTTTTATTCCATCATTCTGAAAAATTACTTTCAATTTTATGTTTTATGAGTCTCAATCTACCTTTATCTAAAGTTTTAACTCCATAAACAATGACACAGTTTCCTCAAACATAAATCTCCAAATATTTATTGGAACCAATCTGTGCATAGGATGACTTGGATCATATATCAGTCCAATTGCTGCCCTTGAAATGTAGTGATTGTGAGCCACAGTGGTCAAGTGTAGTCAAATGTGGTTCTTTGTGTGAAGAATTAAGAATTCCAAATAGCTACTGAAAATCCCCAGAGCGTCTTTGATACTTAAGGGGGCAAAACTTTGTTTTTACCCAAATTAAAGATTATACAATATATTACAATGTGTTAGACAATGTCAAATTTTAAATAATCCTTGTTTTATGCTTGGACTAGACTAGAGTTTAGATAAATTTACATAAAACAATTGGATTTCTTAAAAATGGCTTCTCCTTTTTTAAAAACAGTTTTCTTACATATTCACCATTGGAAATGCAGAATAAAAGGCCCAGTCTCAATAAGATTCCTGACTTAATTCATGTCGATGCAAATTAATGACCAAATTAATGACCAGTGTGCCCATTAATTTGCTTTCTATAGTATGTTATTTGTTTATAGTTTCAAGAAAGGGTATGGATGATGTAAAATATAGTTTTCTATGATGTCTATTTGTTTTTGATAAAACTATGCCCTTGAGAATGAGTGGGCTAGCAATAACTGTTGGTTTGTAAATTGAAACATGGAAATTCTTTGGATGAGAAATAAAGGTGTGGAAGTTTACAGGTTATTCAATTTGTTCTACATCAAAACTCTTGCTTCAAATTGCTCATGCTTCTACTTTTATGTCTAACTTTTTAAATTTAGTACAAATCATGCATATGTACTTGTGATGTACTAGCAGGTGTAAAACTTTTTAGTCTTCTTTCCAAACAGTTAAGATCTCTGTGGTAAGTGTGTGATGTCCAAACAGATGTCCTAAAATTTGACCTTACTCTATCACCTAACAAGATGCTCTAGCCCATTGTGATGGCTAGGCTAATGTGTCAACTCGGCCAGGTAATTGTGCCCAGCTGTTGGGTCCAGCAAGCCTGGGGCTAATTGCATGTGCATCAATCAGCAAGATTGGATGAAGAATGGATGACGCTGTTATCCATTCAGTTGACTGCTTATAAAAGGGAACTGATTTCAACATTCGGAGAGAATTTCCCAGCTCTTCGTTTGACAGCGAACTTCTCCCAGGAACTCATCGACGACCCTTCATCAGTCTTTCATCGGAGCAAACTCATCGAGGACCCTTCATCAGT
>PVKH010006837.1:7500-20689 GCA_004027955.1 Chaetophractus vellerosus | reverse complement strand
GCCTCCCCTCTATACTGTGACAAAAGCTCTCCCACCTCTTCAGTCTCAACCCCTCACCAATACGTCCCAAGCAGTGTGTGCATAGGGGTTACTCTTTTTCCTCAGGACCAGGGTCTGGGACCCTCAATGAGAGTACAGGCTTGCTCCACACCATGCCTGGGAAGGAATGGGGGAGGGGCCCATATGGGTGCCAGGAGTTTCTCCTACCATTCATTTTTATTTTTTTAATTTTTAATTTTTAAAATTATTTTTAAAGAAGCTTTAGATTACATAAATATTACATAGAAAATATAGGGGATTCCCATATACCGCACCCCCTCCCCCACTACACTTTTCTCCATTAACATCTTTCATTAGTGTGGTACATTTGTTACAATTGAGGAACACTTTGAAGTATTGCTACTACCCGTGGTCTATAGTTTATATTAGGGTCTCCTCCTGTTTTTTAAGTTGGGTTTTCTTGTTTTGGTACTTGCCAGTTACTGCTACCTTTTACCTGTTTTTCTGAGTTTTGAGGAAGATGGTTCTGCTAGTATTTGCTAGTTGTTCAAAGATTTCCTGGGGGAATAGAACCCTGGATTGTCTTATGCTGCCATCCTGGTCAACTGGAAGTCTGGTTAGGCATTTTTAACTAGAAGTAATGTCCTCCCTTTTTGGTGTTTCAAATAAATGAATGGTGTTATATAAAATAAGTTAAATTGATTTATTTCGCTTTTTATCCAAATATATTGATGTGATATTCAGAAAGTCAGTTTTTGCAAGATACTTGTTTCTAAAAGCATAAATGTCTAGAATGGAATGAAAATTTTTTCTATATGAATTAAAGCAACACTCAAAATCTTTCTAAAAGTTTAATGCAGTTTATTTTAATTCCAGGGGTCAAAGCATATGAGAGTTTTTATATTGTATATGGAAATCATGGCAAATATCCAAATATACATGTCTGGATGATATTTACCAACCTTTTTTGTTAGTCATAATGATCAGTTTCTTAGTTTGCCTGATTATTGGTTTCTTAAAATATGATGTGCATATTTTAAGGATTACAGAAATTTATGGGAAAGCATCATTAAATTTGTTTTACAGACTCTGGGATTTTCCTGATGAAGTTTGAGAGCATATGGTATCTTGTCTAATACAGCATATTGTGTGAAAAATCTTGCTCAGAAACGAAAACAAAAACAACAAAAAATAAAAATGCTTCAGCAAAGTAGAATTTTCTTCAATCAAAACCTTAAGTAATTTAAGCAAGTAGATTGTACACTGTTATGCTAGATGCGGTGATATTTACCACCATATCTCTTTATTTGTGAAAAAGAAGAGTTGAAAAACAAACTTGAAAATAAGAACTAAAGTCTTAATACAATGAACTAGAATTTATTACAGCAAAAATATATTAGTAAAAGAAAGGTTAAGGTAGGTAGTCCTATCATTTTTAAAATTAAAAATAACCTTTTGTCATTATAGCCAAAGGTATACATTGTAGAAAATTAAAATATACAAATAAGATAATACAAGAAAACAAAAATACCCTCTTCCTGCCATTCAGAGATTTTCATTGTTAATAACCTGTTATATATTTTTCCATATCCATTTCTATGCATGAATATGTGTGTCTGATTATTTTAACCAAAATAAAATCACACTGTACATATTTTGTAATCTTTTTTTCCCCCAGTTAATCGTCACCATCTTCCTCTGTCAATAAATTTACATCTTACCTACTACCCAGTGTATATTCAAGATTTAACCTTTGTCCTCAAAATACCCTTTAGAGCTTATTCTTCCAGTCAGGATTCTATCCTGGACCACGCTTTGCATCTAGTTATATTCCTTACATTTCTTTATCTAGCACAGTCTACTCTTCTCCCCCTGACTTTTTTCCTGACACTGACTTGTTGAAGACATTGGGAAGTTGACTTGTTCTAATACATTTTTAATATTAAAATTTTAAGGTAGTATTTAACTTCATTAATCATTAAAAATTCACTTATGTGGTTTAGGGAGGACCAGAGGCAACAGTGGAGGGAAAGTAGACATAAGAAACGAGTCTATTGGTACAATAAGTAAAACAAGTAAAAAGGAGAAAATCCTTTTACTTAACTACAAGAGTGTGTGAATTATTACATTTTCAGTCTATGAATTGCCCCAAACTGAAGCCCTGAATTCTCCAAGCCCTTCTGCATTTCTTATTGTATTAACTAGAATGATTATGAACATCGATGTATTAAAGAGTTAGGTATGGATGCATGGATGCTTTGAGTTTTGTTTAGACTAGTTTTTGCTTTCATGCTGACGTTGCTTATGTCCATGTGTGCACACACACATATATTGTTTTCTGGGTCCTTAGACCCACACTGAGAGCGGTAGTATAGAGTGCTAACAATGTGCCATGCCTGGTATTCAATGCTATGGGAGATGCAAAGATGAATAACACTGTGTCTTCCCTCAAAGATCTCTACAATATTGTGGCAGTTTGATATTTTTGATAAATTCCAAAAAACAGATATTGATTATGTTTGTAAACTGGTCTGTTCCTCTGGGTATGATACCTTTTGATTTAAATTCAAAGGCTCTATATTTACTTGATTAAATCAAGATTAGGGCTTTAATTAAACCACATCATTAGGGCATGCAGGGTTGAGTCCCCGCCTTCTTGGTGGTCTATATAAACGGATACTCAATCAAGGAGACTAGCAGATACAAGAGGAATAGAGAGAGCTCCATAGACACAGAAGAGGAGAGAACTTGTCAACTTTGATCCTGCAACCCCAGGAAGAGAGAGGAGCCATTCACCTGATAGTTTACAGCTGATCTTGTGAAGAGACCAGAGCAGCTGAGCCCAGAAAGAAACCAGCCCTCCAGCCTACAGCTGAGATAGGAAGAAGCTGGGACCACGGAGCCTTAAAAGGAAGGAAGGCTGAACCCTCACAGACATCGCCTGCCATCTTGTGTCAACACATGGCAACAGACTTTGGGTGAGCAAGTACCTCTTACTGTACCTTGAGTTGGACTCTTTAGGGCCTTGTAACTGTAAGCTTCTACCCCAAATAAATACCTTTTATAAAAGCCAACAGATTTCTGGTACTTTGCATCAGCACTCCTTTGGCTGACTAATACAAATATAATGGTGGAGAAAAGATCTACCAGAAATAGGAAGAAGTAAATAAATGTAATATTAGAGGACCCTCTTGGGACAATAAATAAAATAGCATTAAAAATACACTTATCCCCTCCATATCATGACTTTCCCTGTCATAGTTTTCATACCATGAGTCGGCATAAGAGATTAAATGGGAATTTTGGGGGAGTTTTATGGAAGCCACAAATGACATGTGAAGGCCAGCAGATGACGGAAAAAGTTTAGGAAGTCAGAAATGCACAACATATGTGTATAATAGTATAATATTTCCTATGACCAAATATTTAACCCACATTTTACAATAAGGTACAGTAAACATGGCATAAAGGAAAAGAAAAAATTCAGAATTCTTCTCTGGTATGAAGGGAGGGCCAACAAATTTTACACAGATTTTCCAGATTATGGGGATGTTGTGCCCCTAACCCCCATGATGTGGAAGGGATAATCGTACTCCCTAATCTGACATTTTCAAATAAACTATTTTTAGATGTCATTTATGTACAGTAAAATATACAGTTTTTTTAGGACATACCAGGGATTGAACCCAGGACCTCATTTATGGGAGGCAGACACTCAACCACTGAGCTATATCTGCTCCCCAAAATATACACATTTTAAGTGTCTAGTCTCATTTTGAACCACCTGCTGCTGCTTATGCTACAGTAACAACTTGCTTATAAAGTCTTTCACAAGTCCCACTTTCCCCTTGTTCTTCCAGCTCTTTGGTAGTTCTGTGCCTTTGCTTATATCCTCTGCCTAGGATGCCCTCCAGTCCACTTGCTTTGTAACTCCTCACCTTTAGCTCCATATCTGATTGTTTATCCCTCCTTTGTGCTCTCAGAACTCCTTGAGTATAACAGCAGTAACTGAAGAATATGACTGTAAAACATTCTTTCTCTTCATGGGAACACTTCTTTACTTTTGCCCCCTATTTGAAAACAATTTCCTTTACCTTTCTTTGTTTCATCCATTTCATCTGCATTTGTCCAATGGCTATTATAATAGGCTTAATACTAGACCCTGGGGTAGATAAAACTTAGACATTATTCCTGCTTTCATGGGACTGAAATCTAGTAGGCATGACCACATCAGAAAGCATTGCAGTATCGTGTGAGAAATGGAAAAGGGATTAAGTGCTGTGATCTTGGGAGCAGGGAACAGGCAATGATGGACCATATGGGGAAGAGGGACAGCTTCACTGAAGTCACAACTCAGGTCAATTGTAAAGACATATGGGGTTTACCAAGTAGAAGGAAAAGGGATGGAGGGAGCAACATGTGCAAAAAGCATGGAGACCTGAAGTCAAGACTTGTTCAGGGAACTTTGTTAGTGTGCCTGTAAGACCCTTTCTTGTATATGAGCCTGTTTGTTAGTGCAGGTACAAATATTTCCTCCTTTTGATTCTGTTTTCTATTTAATCCTAAATTCTACCACTCTGCCATTATATTCTTTCCCTTAACATTTGATAAATCAGATACACCCCCGTGCTAAACAAATATTTTAGGGACTTTTTTTATAAGTCAAACTTGGGTAATATAAAGACAAAATACTAAACTATCGACATCATCAGAGAATTAGCAATTCTGTAATCTCTCACCAAAATTTGAGACCAGCTTACTTTCATGATTCTGAAGAAAAACAGGCAATTTTCAAAGAATAAACTCGGACAGATAGCCAAGTGGGGGTGTGTGTGGTTCTTTGTTTTTCAGAAACTTTGCAACTTAATATTTCTTTTATTGAAGACAGTGTAGCATCTCAGACATTTCTGAGAAGGCAGCTTGTGCTTTATTTCACAGAAGCTTTCTGGAAGAACATACATCAGAAACGTCAGTGAGCTTAATGACAGGACAAGCCACAAATGGATTGCCTAAAAGCTAAGCAAGAGTGGGCTTACCTAACAAAATAACAAAAGTTGACCTCTGTTGGTAATCTCTTCTCTGTTGTATCCTGCCTACCAAAAAGAGCACGTAATAAATTTTCCAGTATTCTAAAGGGAAAGAAATATGCAAGTGGCCAAGGATGTAGGGTCTCTTTTGATTGTCTCTTGTTTGGTGCTCAATTGTCTCATTTAATTGCCTTCTCTATTCCCACTAATGCCTCCAGCCCCCACTACAAATTTGCCCCAAATTTGATATAGTCGAAATATATCTCCCACCCTTTTCAAAATAAACTCTCATTTTGTCAAAACATTTACGGTCCTAATTCTATTGGCGTTTTCTGTGGTTCTTTGTTTTTCTGACTCAATTTCCTGGTACACCAGTAATGAGCGCTGGCTTATGAATAAGAGATGAGCCACATATCATTGCATAGAAATGTTTTACGTGAGTGTAGGCTCATAGATGGGTACTCAAAAATAGAATCAGTCTGTGTGCAAGGTTTCTCTTGATGTTTAAAAGCATCAGCTGTCAAGGGACTTTAGTCCCATCCTGAAGTTGTGTACAACATACACACTTACTATGTAGTAGATGTGCACTTAACCAGCCTCCGCTTAGCCTAATTACCAGGTTAACTGATGCTCTCCATTTTCTCTGTAAAAAATGCTGACTGATCCCCATCGCTGTCCCAACACTTGCAGCTGGAAGGATACTCTCTAGTATGCCTGTGCCCCTCTGTTCTACCCGATGAGCTGTATGCTTACCAGGAGTTAGCTGTGCCTATTCCCAAACCGGTGTATGTCGGTTGCACTTATTTTCATTTTGTAAATTCATTAAATATTACATAGATAAAATATAACAATGAATGGAGAGTTATTTTTCTGTGAAAACTAAAATGCTTTGCAAAGATTCAGTAAAAGGAAGTTGTTTAATGAAAATTGGTATCAAATTAGAGATGGGTAAGACAATGGTAAAGTGTTCAGAAACAGAATTGTAAAAATCTAGAATGATTGTGATAGGTTATGAATTTCCCACTCTGCTGGTAAATTTTGTGTGTTCTTAATTTCTCACTACATTTTAAAGAAAACTAAATTAGAAAATCTAGGTGATGCATTTTGGATTAGTTTTTGTGAGCATTATAGTAGAACTTTCATCAGCCAACTCTGAGAAAAGGTCTTTACCTCTGATTATCACTTTTAATAATTCCCTACTTTTTATAGTAACTGAATAACCCCTGTTATGTGCTGTCCTAGGCAGAAGGCATGGGAAGTATCTGAAACACAAGCCCTCCCTGTTTTTATGCACAGTCATGGAAAGAGGAACATTCCCTGTTAGAACCACTGGGCTGGAACAATTCTCTTGTGTAGAAGAATGAATTTCTGGGTCCAGTCAGGGAATTAGATGTGCAGGCCCTCCAGCTATCAGGGAGCTCATCATGGATAAGTGAACCAGGGAGAGTTAATGTCTTTGTTAATCTGTTTTCCTGGTACATAATATTCAGGAAATATCAGGAACATAACAAATGTGATAACGAATGTGTCATAAGTCCACAATATGAGGTGTGACTGAGAAGTAATAAGACATATTTAACCAATATACCAGGAGTTGTACATCCAAATGAGCTTTCTTTTTCAAAATAATGACAGCAGGAGGTTAAAGAATTATTCCAAAGATGCAGTCTCTATTCAAATCATTTTTTGGAAATCATTTGAAATTGCTTTCAAAGGCAATTTACGTGCTTCAAGGGAATGCCAGCTGAATTGCTTTAGAGTCATACTTGGTTTTAAACCAAGGATATAGTTTTACCTACCTCGATTTACCAACTTGGCTCCAAATAGCTACTTGCCTATCACTAAGTGCCAAGGCTTTCCATTACTAAGATATTAAAAAGCATGCATCCAGGCCTTAAAGATAACCCCAAAAGGGATTTTTAAAAAGGCTAGGAGCAATGCTTTTATCAATGAAATAATACAAAGTACTGAACTAATGAATGCTTTGAAAAGGAGAGTGTTCAGTTTGATGTATAAGTTGTTACTTGTTAAAGTTGGGTCAGTCTTACTGCTCGATAACAGGAGTCAACAAACTTTTTCTCTAAAGGGCCAATAGTAAATATCTTAGTCCCCATCATAGCTATTCGTCTGTGCATGAAAGTAGCCTACAGACCATATGTAAACAAATAAGTATGGCTCTTTTTAAATAAAACTTTATATTTTAAAGACAGGCATCACAGAAAGAATTGAAAAGATGTTCAACATCAATAACTATCAGAGATATGCAAATCAAACCCACAATGAGTTACCATTTCACAACCATTAGAATGGCTGCTATTAATGTAGAATGAATGGTTTGTCAGCTATGGAAAACAGTTTGGCAGTTCCTCAGAAAGTTAAGTATAGAATTACCATATGACCTGGCAATCCTACTTCTAGGCATATACCCAAAAGAATTGAAAACAGGGACTTGAACATATATTTGCACACTGATGTTTGTAGCAGCATTACTCAAAATTGCCAAAAGATGGAAGCAACCATAAGTGTCCATCAACTGATGAATAGATAATAGATAAATAAAATGTGCTGTATACATACAATGGAATATTATTCAGCCATAAAAAGTGAAGTTCCTGATATATGCTACAACATGGATGAACCCTAAAGACATCATTTTGAGTAAAATAAGCCAGACATAAAAGGATAAATATTATATGATCTCACTGATTTGAGACAATTAGAATAAACAAACCCAGAGTCAGAATCTAGAATATAGGTTACCAGGGGATGGGTGGGAAATAGGAAATGGGAAGTTAAGGCTTAAAATGTACAGAGTTCCTATTTGCAATGATGGAAATGTTCTGATAGTGGATAGTAGTGGATAGCACTGAAATATGTATCTAAATATGGTTAAAATGGGAAATGTTAGATTGTATATATAGTAACAGAATGAACTTTTAAAAAAAAGTCATGGAAATACACTACACAGTGAACCCTAAGTTAAACCATGGACTTTAATAGTACAGTTATAAAGATGTGCCATCAATTGTAACAAGTGCTCCACATGAATGCTAGGTGTTGGTGGTGGGGTGGGTGGGATGGTGTATGGAAATCCTGTATGTTAATGTATGATTGTTCTGTAAACCCACAACTTCTGTAATAAAGAAAAAAATGTAGTAAAAAGAAACCTTTAAAAAACAAACAAAACAGGCAGCAGATTGAGTTTGACCCATGGGCTATCGATTGCCAAATATTGCTCAACAGAGTCCTGAAAAATAAGGAATCTGAATAGTTGTATCTCAATCTCACCTACCAAAAATATAGATGGGAATCATTGCTTCCCTGCAGCTTCTTTTATACAATACTTTATCCCTTTTAAGGACTGCTTCTTGCATCAAAGAAAGAAAATTTCTGGCCAAACTAATATACAATTACAATCTGATATTCCTTTCTAGTCACCAAAGGCAGAAGACTGAAGGAGAGTTTACTTATGTATCTAATCAGCTAAAAGTACTTACTTTGCCTGTATATAATTTAAGTATCAATGTTGCTGCCCCAACCTCTGGCCATAGACATTTCTGGAGTGGCTAGATCAGGGAATTAAGAAGGATGCAATAGAACAGGTCTTTCCTTTTCCCTAATTAATCTTCTGGGGGTCCACTTCAGCTGTCTGGTGGTGTCTTTAGGCATTTTAAAAAAAACTTTATTGAGATAAAATTCAAATTCATAAAACACACCCATCTAAAGTATAAAACTTAATGGTTTTTAGTATATTCGCAGAGTTGTATGACCATTACCACAATCTAATTTTAAAACATTTTCATCATCTCCAAAGAATACCCATACCCATACCCATTATCAGTCAGTCTCTGTCCTTTTCCCCAAGCTCTGATCAACTGCTTATTCTCTATAGGTTTGCCTATTCTGGGCATTTCATATAAGTGTAATAATACAATACATGGACTTTTGTGATTGGTTTCTTCTACTTAACATAATGTTTTCAAGGTTCATCCATATTGTAATATGTATCAGTACTCATTCATTTTTTATTACCAGATAATATATCATTGTATGGGTATACCACATTTTGTTTATCCATTCATCACTTGATGGACATTTGGGTTGTTTTCACTTTTGACTATAAGCTGTTGTGACCATTCATGTACAAATTTTTGTGTGGACATGTGCTTTTATTTCTCGAGTGTATAACTAGGAATTGAATTGTTAAGTCATATGACAACATATGGTATATGTTTAATGTTTGAAGAATTGCAAAACTGTTTTCCAAAGTGGTTGTACCATTTTACATTCCCACCAGCAATTTATGAGGGTTCCAATTTCTCCACATCCTCACTAACACTTATTATTGTCTGTCTTTGATTATCATCATTCTGGTTGAATAAGAGGGTGGCATAAGACATTTCCAGGGTTCTGTTCTCCCACAGAATCTTTGACTAACTAGAAAATCTAGTGAGTTATCTTCCTCAAAATTCTGGAAAACAGTATTTAGGCAAGTGCTGGATCAAGAAAATGCAACTTAAAAAAATGGTAAGAGAAGCTCCTGGTGCCCTTTCTGGCCCTTCTCTGAACTCTCCCCTAATCTGGTATGAAGTCAGCCTACCCTCCTATTGTGATCTGCCCTTGTTCTGGAGGATGCAGAGAACCCCTATGCACATTCTGGTGTGTCTGTATGTCAGTGCCAATGTTTCTGAGGGGCAGCCTGAATGATTGAACCAAGAAACTCTTCTCTGACTCACTTTCCCATAACTTGTCTTGCAGGCAGAGTCAGCTTGTGTACAGTCAAAGCCATGTAAGAAACAATTAATTCACAGCAAAGGATTATTGGTTTTAAGTAATATAAAAGAGCAACCTGGAGAGAATAAAGTCTATTTCATAGGAAGTAGAAAGAGTCAGTAGGCTTCCTGTAAATGGGACAATTCCTAAGGCCACATGTGGTACAATCCCAGGATAAGATGCAGGTTCAGGAGAAAGTAGTGGACCACACCCTTTTGCTTTGGGCCAGTCTTCTTTGTAGGAGGGCTAAAATTTGAACCATAGCACCAGCCAATACAGAGCCAATTTGCAAAGAAAGTGAAAAATTATTTTTGCATTGGTTTGTTGTTGTTAGCCCCTGGCACTCAAGGGAATCTGTCATATCACTAGCTGGATGCAAAATTAAGGAACAGACAGTTGTAGGACTAAATCACAATTAACACATTAAAATATTAAAATGTACAGAGAGAAACAATAGATTATAAGACAAGAAATGATGGCCATCCCATGGAACAAGATAAAATTTGGAAACCATCAACGAAGAACACCAGATGTTGGACATACCAGTCAAAGACTTAAAAAATGACCTTCAGTATGTTCAATGAGCTAAGGGAAAACACAGAAGAAAACTAAAGTATATCATGAAAACAATGAATGAATGATTTAAGAATCTCAAAGAGAAAGACATTTTAAAAAGGAACCAAACAAATACTAGAATTAAAGACCGCAATAATTGAAATAAAAGATTTCTTTAGAGCATTTCAATAGCTGATTAGGATTGATGGAAGAAAGACTCAGTGAACTTGAAGACAAAATTGAAATGATACAGGCTAAGGAGGAGAAAGAAAAAAGAATGAAAAAGGTGAACAGAGCCAAAAAGACCTGTGGGACACTATCAGACATATCAACATACATGGTTCGGGAATGCTAGAAGGAGAAGAAATAGGAAAAGGAGCAGAAGGAATATTCAAAGAAATGATGGCAGAAAATTTCATAAATTTAATGGAAGATGTGATTATCACATTCCATAAATCCAGTGAACCCCAAATAGGATAAACCCTAAGAGAACCATGCCAAGACACATAGTAGTCAAACTGTTGAATATGTAGAACAAGGAGAGAGTTCTGATTATCATCTTCCTAATGGGCGTGCAGTGGTATCTCATTATGGGTTTGATTTGCATTTCCCTAATGACTAATGATGTTGACCAACTTTTCATTCTGACCATTTGTATATCTTCTTTGGAGAAATGTCCATTCAAGTGTTTTGCCCATATTTTATTTGGATTACTTCCTTTTATTATGGAATTATAAATGTTCTTTAGATATATATATATATTTTGTTACATATCCCCCTTCCCCTTTCTGCTTGTTCTTGCTGTGTTAATTTTTGCGTTCTTCTGTGTCTGTTTTGTCTCCCCCCATCACGGCGATGCGCCGAGACAGCTCACCACACAGGCGGCTTGCCCCGCTCGCGGGCGGCTCTGCTCTGCTTGTGGGCGGCTCTGCTCTGTTCGAGGGCTACTTGCCCTGCCCGTGGAGGCTTTGCCCTGCCCGTGGTGGCTTTGCCCTGCCCGTGGTGGCTTTTTTGCCCTGCCCATGGCGGCTCTGTCCCGCCCATTGTGGCTTGCCCTCTCAAGGCGGTCTGCCTGCTCGGAGAGGCCCCGGGAACCGAACCCGGGGCCTCCCATGTGGTGAACCGGCACCCTAGATATTTTATATGTAAGTCCCTTATCAGATATGATTTACAAATATTTTTCTCATTTTATGGCTTGTCTTTTCATTTTCTTGATTTTGGGAAAAAAGTTTAATTTCATCAAGTCCCATTTAATTTATGATTTGTTGCTTGTGCTTTTTTGGTATCATATCTCAGAAACCATTGCTTAACCTGAAGGTCATGAATATTTACATGTTTTATAGTTTAGCTATTATATTTAGGTTTTTAATCCATTTTGAGTTAATTTTTGTGTATGGTGTGCGGCAGGGAGTCTAATCTCTTTTACATGGGGATATTTAATTGCCCCAGTAATTCTCCTTCTCCTATGTCAGTGAAAAGGTAGAGAAGTATATATAACATTATATGTGTGGGAAGTCCCAAACATTTTTGCATTACCAGAACCTTAAATTCAAGCCAAGAGGAAGCTGAAAAAATAAAAGTCCTGACCCTTCTAGCTGTTTAGTACAATCTCTAAGGTCAGAAAGGTAGTGAGAGCTTTTTTTTAAGCAATTATTATCTACTAATAATATGATTAATGCTGTTTTTGTTTGTTGTAACTAGCCAAGGGCTGTGCTTAGGTTATTTACTTGGAGGATGGGGCAAGTGTGACCAGGTGCAATATATACCATCATTGGCCATGAAGTGCTGGTAAGAAGGTTAATTGAGCTGCGGAGGGCCATGAACATTAGTGGAAATAGAGCTCAATGTGTAGACATAATCATATTCTACTGGTTTATGAAAGAGGCAGTGCTGGGTCATAAGGCCTGGCATATTGTATACTACACAACTCCAGGGGGTGCCTTTACATAGACTAAAATGCACAGTTATGCACAGTGGCCCTCTGATAGGATTATGTGTGATACCGGAATTGGAAGCCTTTTAGGTTTTCTGATACAGAATCAGGGTTTTGAATATTCATTTATATTCATCAACGTATCTTGGAGTCCTAGCGTTAGAGTGTACTTCAGCCCCACTCCTGCTATTATTCTTGTTTTGATTTATTTTGGTTGGTTGTTTTAGAAAAGAAGATCAAGTGTTAAAAGGAGCTGTTAAAGATAGATTTTTTTCTTGATGTAGTCAATATAATTTAAAAAGAAAATTAGAAAAGTAAGCTTTGTAGAGAAATACGTTGAGCTGCCTGTACTTTGTGTGTGGGTATGTGTCAGAAAAAATATATAAATTTTTCTAGAATAATAGGATACTAAAAGTGGATGGTTTTTAGAAATGATTTGTTCTAGTCTCCTGTGTAGCACCCATATCACCCACCATCTATGGTTATTGGCTATTCTCCACTAGAGTATTTTTGGTTCCTGGGACCTTGCTATGTTTTAAAGCCACCTATAATCTATTTTGGGCAGCTTTTGTTATAAATGCTCTTTCCTTTGTTAAGCTGAATTCTGTCCCTCCCCCACTTCTTTCTTGTCTTTGGTCCTACTCTTCTCTCAAGGCTTCATAAAGTAAACTTCATTCTCTTTCTATGTAAAAAAAAAAATCTTTCTATTATTTAATGTATCTTACATCTCCACCTAAGCCTTCTTTCCTGGTTAAATAACCTGGAGAATATTCTTGATATATTTTTAGAAATTTCACTATCCTGATTGACACACTGAGATCTATCTAGTGGAACTTAACGCCCTTCTTAAAATGTGTCACACAGAACTGAACAGTTTTCCAGGTAGGGTATCATTGCAAGA
>PVKH010006837.1:0-2500 GCA_004027955.1 Chaetophractus vellerosus | reverse complement strand
TCCATGTTGGTGATCCCAGAGGGCAGTGTCCTTTAACTTGACCACTCAGCAGCATTGGAGAGGGGTGGCCATTCCTTCCTTCAAACAGTTTCCTCTTGCCATTCCTGACATCGCATTCCCCTTGCCTATTTCTCTGGCTGTTCTTTCTCCTGAACTTGGCCTTCCTACTCTGCTTTCACCTCTCAATGTTGGAGCTGCACCTTGCTTCTCTTTTCTATCTGTGTATTTAGGTAATTTCATCTGGTCCCAAAGCTGTAAATGCCAACTCATTACAGATGAGTCCCAAGCCTGTACCTCTCCTCCTATTCTTCTGCAGGACTCAGACTCTGATATCCAAATACCTATTCAGTATACCACTAGGATGTCTAATCAGCTTCTCAAACTTAACATGCCCCCGGACAGACTCTAGGCTGACTTCTCACCCATGTCCCATGTCTGCTTCTCCCCTGGAATTGCTGATCTTAGAAAACGGCACCACTCAATTGCTCAAGCCAAAACTCCACCAAATTTGCATTTGATTCCCTCACTCTTCACATGGGTAAGCTTTCTTGATTCTGCCTCTAAAACGTTCTCACATTTCTCTATCTCTATTACAACCACCCTGGTCCAAAGCACCCATCATCTCTTGCCAGGACAATTGAGTTCCTAATCTTCTGACTGCCCCTTTTTCCCCTCTGTAGAACAAATCATGTTTGATCATTCCCTTGATTAAAGCTTAATGGTGACTTATAATGATATCAAAATTCCCTTACTGTCCTCTGTGTGATCCTTGTCTGCTTCTCTGAACTCACCTTGCCAGCAAGGCTCCAGCCCATGCAGTTCTTGATTCATCTTCCTGAACTCCCTGAGCCTCTTCCCACGGCAGAGACCCTTCCCTCTGCCTTAGGTTGTGCCTTTGCCTGGGAAGCTCTTCCCCTGACCCCTGCACGACTGCCGCATTGTCATTCAGCTCAATCCTTCAGAGAACACTTATTAATCTCTGGCATTTTTATTGCTTATTATCCATTTAATATATCATTACATATATACAGCTGAATATTTATAGCTGAATCTATATCACCATGAATACATATATCTCGGTGAATCTATATTGTGAAGTATATCACTGCATATATATAATGACATATATGTATTATTGATATGTATTATACACTTAATAGTGTCATTTGTCTTCAATGGGTTTGGCACATCGTGAGAGCTCTGTTAACATTTGTTGAGTAAATGAACAAATGGATGACTGTATTTGAAGGAATCTGTGCCCTAAAAAGGCATTAAGAATGACTCTTATTAGCCAAACAGTTGGTTTATGGTTCAGGCTTCAGTTGCCTTTTGTGTACTGTATGACCAATATCTTTTGTTGTTGTTGTTGAGGTACCAGGGCCAGGGATTGAACCCTGGACCTCGTTTGTAGGAAGTTGGCGCTCAACCACTGAGCCACATTGGTTCCCCTGAGTTAATTTTTTCATTTGTTTGCTTGTTGTTTGTTTTTTTGCTTTTGGGAGGCACTGGGGACTGAACCCGGGACCTCCCATGTGGAGAGCAGGTGCTCAACCACTTGAGCCACAGCCACTCCCGACCAATATCTTTTGCATTGTGCAAATATACATCACAGCAACGTGCATGTGAAAGAAGAAGGGCTTGCATGTCAGCCAAGAAGATGAGGCCAAGAACTCACCAGCCTGTCTAGCTCCCTGTTGATCTGCTCTACTGATTTTTTGCTGTGGAGAGGTAGAAAGTGATTGTTTGCTGTTCTGGAGAGAGAGAAAAGGAGGCTGGTTAAGTCACTTGGCAGGTTCCATAGGGACCAGGACTGGGCCCCCATCTTTCTGACCCCAGGGCCTACTCTGTAAGGATGGCACTATACAGTTTCTTCATCTCATTTAGGCTTTGTGGGTCATAAAGTAGTTTCTGTTGTAATTACTCAACCTTGCTATTGTAATGTAAAAGCAACCAGGGACAATTTGTAAATGAATGGGCATGGCTGTGCTCTAATACAACTTCATTTATGGACACTGAAATTTGAATGCCATATAATTTTCATGTGTTACAAAAAACAATTCTTCTTTTGATTTTTAACCCAACCATTTAAAAAATGCAAACATCATTGTTAGTTTGGGGGCTGTACAAAGGCAGTAGGCTGGCTTTAGTCCAGGGGCTGTAGTTTGCCAACCCCTGTTTTAAGGGGTATTAAAGGAATTCTTATAGGCTTTATCAGTAAATCTAAGGCAGGCATTCATGACCAATCCCTGAATTGCAGCTGCTTTAGGCTTCTGGAAGGAGGGGACTTGTGCTACTTTTCTCACCATATTCTTTAAGGATAAACCCTCATTAGTACTGAGGTATGCTTTCTAAAATGGTGCACATTTTGCATGGATTACACTTTAGGTAAAAAAATAAATAAAAAAGGGAAACAAGTCAACTGATGCATAATCAAATTGGGAATGCATCAAGGGCTCATGTCTTAGTTCACGGAGGCTGCTGTGACAAATACCACATAATG